>JAMKCH010019548.1:0-66560 GCA_023653785.1 Ophioderma brevispina
CATCGTGGCATCATTCGGGCTCACATTTAAAATAGTAAAAACCCGTAAGCTATAGTAGTCTCCCATAACAACATTAAGAAATCAAGGGTTTCATGCAGTCGTCGAATACGTATTCGAATCCTTAGAGCACAGCGAATCAAAACAATCGAACCCACATTCAGTGGCCATTTTGAATTAAGAAAAGAAAAACAGTTGTTTCTTGGTATTTTAGTTTTATATATTAAAACACAAAAAAACACCATAAAATTAAAAAAAAAAAAAAAAAAAAAACCATTTCCTTTTATTTCATTTAATTACACGCATTCATAGGTAACTCAAAGCTTTCAAAACGCCCCGTTTTCTCGGAACTAGCATTTATGCTGATTCGACACTGTGCAGAACCCAGACGGATATATTTATATATATTATAGAGAGAGAGAGCAGAGATGAGAGAAATATTGATTGATTCTTTACTCTCGTTTTTTAGTTTATAAATTTACTCAACAGCGCCACACATCCAGAAAAAAGTGATATCACTGGTCCGTAGTAGTTGAAACACTCGGGCCAAAACACTTGCAGTAAAGGGGACTCATGAGGCAAAGTGTTCATATACGGAAAAAATTGACTCACTTTTACGCAAAGCAAGGACCCCTTTTTTTCTGTGTCGGCAGGAAATGTACAAACGCCGTTTCCCAATCCTTCTGTTCTTAAGTTATTTAATTTATTAATTTCATGGAGAGGGCATCAATATTAATTGATCCAGCAGTACATAATAATACTGTTAGCTGATAGAGTATAAAGATGTGATGGCTGAAAAGCCTCTATTGCCATTATGCTTTATTGACCAGATATAACATTGAAAATGTATGAAATATGCGTGTGTTTCTAAATATGTATTGTACTATTTTAAATTTGTGACCGGGCCAATGGCCTTATTTACATTGTAAATAAAACTTTCCTGTGGGAGAAGACTGAAGGAAACGGGAACTATTTACAAAAAGCCAAAAATAGTGAGCATAACTGGCATGTTCATAGAAAAATAAAAGAACCGAAAAACGCAATAATACTTGTAAACCACGAGCCGCGACGGACGACGACGACATAGGATGTGTGAAGTGACATAAATGAGACAAATTTCTCATGCCAATCCATACATAGACCCCAATAAATGCGATGTTTTTGTGGACAGTAAAAATTAAACCATGATGATGTGTTATATTTTTCAATTTCAGGTGTACGAACTCAGCCATGGACTAATCCTGCTGCGCTGCGTCACCAGGTGACGATTACATCGAGATAGTAATGAGTACTGACAATACCAGGCGGGCTGAATAATGCCTCTGTGACCTGACTGTCGGCAATGACAAGGAAGGTAGAACCGCAAGATGGGGCGAGTACCCAGGCAAGTATTTCGACTAGCTTTGGTAAAAAATTCCTACATCATTTAAATGACTGTTGTTTGGGAACTGTTGTTAAAACGGCTGATATCAAAATAGTAGACGATGACCTGTGAGTCACACGCTTTTGAATTCTTTCCGGGAATAATGGATTGTAATTGTAACTGGGGAGTATAAAGCGTGGGGAGATACTTGAGAGGTAAACACCTATAGTAGCTTCCAATTGATGGTAGACGTCATTACTCAAAATAGGGGACAGAAATACCCAGAGGAAAATCTTCGATTTCTTCCTCGCAATACAAAAGAGATCAGATTGAAAGAAAACGGCAATACAAATAAAGTTACGTTGTTCGTCAGTCAGTCGACTACTTTGTATTGGTATCTTATGTGATGCATGAGTGGGTCTATCACAGAATTGGTGTAAACATTGCTTACAATATCATCAATTTTTTAGAAGGCTTCAGTCACCTGTGTGTAACATTGCAGAAACTTTTATCTTCACGATTCATAAAATCAGCTTTTCACCTGCTTGTGTACATTCGGAAATTTATCTAGATTTAGTTTGCCGCGTTCGTGGAATACTCTGGGTTTATGCTTTGATATTGATGGGCTGTGAATGGCCCAAACGGCTCAGGTTTGGCGATCATGGCTATACCGCACATCATTACCACAAAATACACGGACCCAAAGTTTTACATACTTAATCCCCTCAATTCATACCTCCACACTGTTAAAAATTTCCGGTAAATTAAGGAAAGGAGAAAAACAGATGTTCCGTTAAAGTGACGGAAAATTGTTTTAGAAAACAATAAAAATACAAAAAAACAAAAACCACATAAAAAATGGGTTAATTTACGGAAATATTTCAAAAAAAAAAAATTCTGGCAGCAATCATTTCCGGACTTTTTTTTTGGTTCCGTAATTGTCAATTACGGAAAACTTCGATTTAAAAACACACATTTTTCCATAATATGAGACAAATTTCTGTTAAAATTCTCTGTCAAAGTTCCGTTAATTGACAGAAATTTCTGTAATTTACCCTAAAATTGTCTGGAAATACGGCCGACCAGAAATTTCCGTAAACATACGGCATTTTTTTAACAGTTGCACCTACAAAAAAAGTAGAGGTAGTCACTATCAACTGGAACTAGTATAAATGCTAGCACTTCCTGTCTAGCTTAACATTAACATGATAATTGAACCCTTTTTCCCAGTGAACATGGGAAGTGACGCATTTACAGAGCGTGAAGTCCTTGAAGATGAAGGCCCTCTGTCTACAAAAACGGGGGAGTGTAAAAGAATAAACTGCGGCGGTGTGGGTTGTCCCGAAATGGCTGGTCGAAGCTTCACTGCAAGTATGTTATCCACATAGGATTACTGTGTAATGTATACCAAAAAATTCCGGAATGCGGATTTTTAAACAAAGTTGTGATTTCTATAAGGACATCGATTTTAACTTAAGCTTAGTTACTTTCAAACAGTGATTAGTATATGGACAAGCATTATGTACATGCAAAAAAAACCCGATTTTTTTGGAATATGAGGGCGCCCTCCTCAGGAATCTCTGAGTCGGCCTCAATGACAAAAGTTTTGATATATCAGTTTTTTGTTTTCGTACATGTAATTTACGATCGGTTAATCATGATAACATGTTGAGCACACGCACCTTATTACAGTTTATTAGTGCATTAGCGCAAAAGGGACATTCTTCGATTATGTGACCTAAAACGGATTATTTCACTTTGAACCCAATGCTGTTTTTGTGTCAACTTAACCAATCTCTGTATTACTCTTGATTGCAATATTCATAAATAACCTTGAGTCCACACCTAACAAAGTAATGTTTCCACTTCACTAATTGTTATTTTGTCATTGGGCCAAATAAAGTTCATCACGGTGTGATTTTACGGAAGTGGTCAAAATTTGGAGTCTAAGAATACTATTTTTCTAATGTACCCTGTGGAATCTTAGGCTAAAAATGTTAGTGTTTGAATTTTGGTGATCGAAAATGCTCATTTTGGTTGAACCAGAATAATTTTACAAAGTACTCAATGGGGCTTTAAAAACTACGTTTTCAGTTCTCCCATCAAATGGAGTTTTATTGGTTTTCTTTGTTTTTCTCTTTATTTTTTTTCTTATACAGACTTTGTAGAAAAGGATTCCTTCATCGCGTTTGTCCTTTCATATGTTTATCTTGAGTTAAATAAAACGAACAACAATTTTGAATATCTCTAGATTTTTAAATAGAAAGATGTCTTTTTATAATGTCTCCCAGAACAAAGAAACTCTGCTAGCGTCCCTCCATTTGCATGCATACATTAGTTATCGTTTAAAAAGAGCCAACACATGGGCAGTGCAGGTTTATTTCAAATTGTGGTATAGAAATACTCCCATCACCATCGACTTTGTACACTCTAATATGTGATAATTATTAGAAAATAATCATTTTAGAACTGCTCAGTTCTTCGCTGACCCCCATCAGATTCAGATTCAGCAGTAAAAATTGTCAGTCAGGAAAACGTAGAAACCGGTGCAGCTTACTATAGAGTCGTGTAAACCGGTGTGAAAGAAATTATCGTCTCCGGAGCCACAGTCCGCTCCATAGACGACACTGAATACAGCGTGTAACTTATGTTACGTGAGTAGTCCAACTGAATCGATGCCCTATTCTTTACCATTGTAACCGCACTATGAGTACGGTGGACTATATTTATTTCTACACATGTGTAGCCCAGTAATAGTGTGTAACACGGCAGCAGCTCGATCTGCAAACTACGGATCGCTCGGTAGGGTACACAGTCGGTCAGTAGTAGATGCGATTTCAACTATGACTAAGTTATAACTGCACCTTTCATGATTATTTCGTACACTTAATATGTGCAAATACATTCTTGATATGTGAGAATGTTTGCAGATGTCTACTTATGACTGTGAAATTATATTTTATTTGACCGAGTCATGAACAAACGTTTCTACCCTTCTGCGTGAAGGTATTAAACAATTCGTATTTCGCGCTGTATAACAAACCATCCACTCACGACTCACCAACGGTCTTATAATTTTACACATTTTAGACCTAGCAAATTCATAAATTCCTTTAACAAATGACTCTTGAGCATTGTCAAGAGTCCAAATAAACTAGAAATATGAAACGTGATTCCGCCCAATCCGTCGTGAAACAAGCAAACCGAAAAGCAATCGCCTTCACGATAAGTCTTTTCATATCAGTGCAGCAAGGCCTTTGCTCAAATTGTTATTTTAATTCATCAAAAATGGGAGAAAAGCCGAAGAAAAGGAAGAAGCAAGGCTCCGTAGGAAACCACTGCGGGTTTTTGGAAGCTGCAGTAACACCATTCGCGAGGGATTTCCTGGGTATACGATGCCCAGTGAACTCTTGGCTACACGGCGAGCTTGGACTCGCTTATCCGTAACACGAGGAAGGATTTCAACCCCGACCTGTACAGTAAAGTGTGCAATGGCCATTTCTTGAAAAGTAACTTAACCCATGTCTGACTCTTACCAAAAGAAGAACACTATATCACGTCTTCGTTAACTTTGCCTTATTGCCTTAACGTACATGATAGCAATATATATATATATAGAGAGAGAGAGAGAGAAAGAGAGAGAGATAGGTGCTAAAGAGTACGCACGTAACCGCATTTAAGTATATTTAAATGGCCTATAAAGAAGAACTAGTCAATTGGAAAGAAAGATCAGACAAGAAGAAGCCTCAAAAGAGCACTCGCCGGGAATCGAACCCGGGTCGCTTGCGTACGCGGCAAGCATGATAACCACTACACCACGAGTCCACACGGCCGAGAAACAACTTTTGAGGTGATATAGCTAAATTGCTACACTGTAAAAAATTACAGTGCAATTTACAGGAAAATTCTGTAAAAAAGCTTTAAAAATTGCAGTATTTGGCTGTAATTTGGAAATACAGGAAAATACCGTAAATTTTATGTCTAATTTTCCAGGCCTATAATGACAAAATCTAAAAGTGAAGACTTTATTCGAAATTTAATGAGCAACAACATCATTATACACTACTATGAATTTTTCAATTATACCATTAAGTACACTAAAATATACAGGGAAAAATACTGTAAATTTTACAGGAAAATACTGGCAGCAATTCTGCCAACAAAACCCCGTAAAAATATAGCTTTTACAGGTTTTCATTCAAATTTACTGTATATTTTACAGTTTGATGTAATACATTTTACAACAAACTGTAAATTTTACAGTATATGCAATGTAAAAAATTGTGGATAGGCCTAGGAAGTTAGGGTGTTCGTCAGTGCTTTTTTATTCTCCACACATTCACAATCTCTGTAATAACTCACCAAATATATATGTTTTTAAGCGTTTTGATTACATTAATTTTTACAATATACTGTAAATGTTACGGTAATTTGTTGGCAGAATTGCTGCCAGGATTTTACTGTAAAATTTACAGTATTTTTTTTACAGTGTACCCTTTAGCACCTATGATATAATTAACTTACCGCATAGCGCCACCCTTGACTCTCTCTCTATATATATAATATGATGCGGACAATGATACTGATATGCATGAGGATGATGAGAGCGATAATAATAATTGTTATAATGACATTAATGGTGGTGATAATGATGATGTTGTTTGATCTATCTTGCAGCTGTCAGCGTCGATTCCTCTGGCGTTCCTGATGGGACATCAGCAACGGAGACTGATTTCATAAGCAATACTGCCGTGACTGTGGTAGCACCGCCTTCAACCACCGGGGAAACATCCAACACAGTGTCTGTGAATATCTTGAATGACATATTGAAGGAGGACAGTGAGATTTTTGAAATAACCTTGATTGCAGAAGACTCAGATGGTGAAATTGACACACAGAAGACCTTTGTTACAATCTTAGATGATGACGGTATGGTGTGATAACGAAATGGGGTGCCATTTAAAATGATGAATTGTCGTGTTGTAAATATTTTATTATTTTTAAGGACACGACGAAATTTGGTATATGCATGCTATGTGTATAGGGTGTGAATTTCTTAAACATGGGTCTGCAAAAGCTATTAGTTTTTTATTTGTATGAAGTTGAGGAAATTGTATGAAAAGGTCGGAATCTTACAATTATGCAGTAGGTACAGTTGTTTTTAGACAACTTGAAAGCTGCATTCCTTATCACGATATACATGTTGTTGTCTTTGTAGTTCTTGTATCTCTCAATTGTGAGGTTGAAAACGTTGTTGAGGAAGATGTAGGAAAGGTGACAATTACCCTGGAAAGAGTTGGGAATCTAAGCGAATCAGATTCTGTCTGTAAGTATCTGTGATAGTTTTTATTAAAGGAGAAATTCATCAACAAGAATTAGTTTCTCAAATAGCCTTTGTAAGTATCACTTTATGCTATATGCCCCCCCCCCTGCGGGTTCGGGGTTTAGAATAGTCCGCTGTATCCGCGGCTGTCGTAAAGGCGACAAAAGGATCATGCGGGTTCAGGTTTAGAATAGGCCGCTCTTTCCCCTACATGTCGTATGGGCAACTCGTCTAGTATTTCACACTGAATGCAGTTGTTTTACATAAGGAACTTGTATTATTATAAGATCTAGACTCAATGTATTTGAAAAGCGTGTTTTTCTTCATGTTTGTGATTCCTGATAAGTATACTATTTTAAGTTAAGGTCATACCAGTAATTACTGTATAATTATAATATGACTTATGCTTTACCATCTTTCACAGGACTCCGTTCTTGTCAATTAAGAACTGCCATCCATAGCACCTGTGTTAGATTGCCTAATATCCATATTGTAATGATGTCTCTAAAAGGGTTTTCATAGGATTTTTGTGTTTTATATTTTTGATGTGTGGTTGTTGATTGGCAGTAACTGAAGTTGTTGAATTGGCATTCTTGCTTGATATATGGACGGGTGATGACTTTTTGCCATCAGTGTATGATATGCATTATAATTAATTAACTATTTTATCAGCATATAACTCTTGTAGTTGTGCTTGTATTTGCACTGTAGACATGTGTTTTTCTATGTGTTTGCTGGCAGTTAAAGGGATAAGCACGTCTTGCGAGAGAATCGAAAAATGTGGAAATGTATTTTTAAGCTTACAAAACAAAGATAATATGTATATTCCATATAACTATGTGGAAGTAAACCAAAATAGTGAAAACTGAAAGTATTTCAGGAAATTTGTCAATACCGTCTCCCGCAAATATCATCAGGCTATGGCGTCTCACAATTACACTCAACGCTCGATTGCAGTTTTAACTACGTACAGAGATAAATAAATATAATATATTTGTGTTTTGGGTCAACGATACAGTCATGTGGCACAATATTACGCTTATAAACGGAAGATTCACAGGGAAAGGCTTTTGTTATCTCAAGCGAATTTTGATACCACGTATAGAAATTATAGAATCAGATAAAAAGTACTGCTTTGTCTTTAATCCAAGGATTTCAAGCCAACCACTTGCAGGTTATGTTAGCACATACCATGCCAGTCACAAAAATCCCAAATACGAATTTTGATGATTTTTTGGATGTTTCGAACTAGCAATCGCTGCTTTATCCTTTAGAAGTTTTTGTTTTGTTTCACAAAAGTGAAAAAATGAAAGTATTCTCAGGAATTTGTGATACCGTGTCCTCCGCAAATAGACAAGCTATGGGTCTCACCATTGTACACTAAACAGCTGGATTGCAGTTTACCCAGTCCGAATAATAAAGATAAATAATATTTGTGTTGGGCCCACGCCCAACTATAAGGTCATGTCCAATATTACCTTATAATCTGAGATATTCACAGGAAAGGCTTTTTTGTGATCTCAAGTCGGAATTTTGATACGCACGTATAGAAATTATAGATCAGATACAAGTACTGCTTTGCTCGTTAATACAGTATTTCAAGCCACACTTTGCAGGTAATGTTTACACAATCCATGCCATACCCAAAAATACCAAATCGAATTTTGATGTTTTTTGGATGTGTTCGAATGACAAATCGCTGCTTATCCCTTTAATAAGTTTGTTTGATTTGATATCTGGCGGTTATGAGCTGTGTATGATGTGTATACGGATTTATCAATTTACTCTTGTAGTTGTAGATCGTGGTGTTTTCTGCATGTGTCATTGCCATCAATGGTTTAATTGGTTTTACTTTGAAATATTTTTTGACAACATATCTTTTCGGGTAGCCTGTATGTTCTGTCAGGAATTTTCTTTAAAATAAGAAATCTATTTTATTCTTCTTCATTGTAGGTTTTGTTTTGTTTAAAAATGTGACATCCTGTGTCCAGAATCAAAGCCGTAGATCAAGCACTCCTAAATTTCCGTATTTCAAACTAGGAATGCATATTTTGCCGTGATACGTTAGAGATTTTTTTAATTCTCATTAAAAAAAAATCCCTATTATTTGGAAGGGGTGATCATTTCAGCCCCATCTAAATAACATAAACTCCAACGAAGTAATTGAGCCGAAAGAGGAGGTTACGGGATATGTGCATTAAAAATGGGCATTAGAATAATAATAGCAATAACAAACTTTTGAAAAAGCAATTACAATAGTCACCATTGTCAATATCAATAGCTCTGTTTTTGGAAACAACCAGTTCAGTTGCGTAGCAGGGGGGCAGGGGCCGTGCTACCCCGGCCAATATTTAATTTCTTCGGTTGAGATGAGCCCGCTAATTCACTTGAAGATTCAGGTCATGGCACTTGTTGCAGGCCGGATTGCCGACGGCAAAGTATAGTAGAGGTTGTTAACTTCAAAAAGTCAATGGTTAGCACTATGGACCATACCAGTTTTCGTCGTTAAGTGCGACACGAACTCACAATATAAAAATCCATAGCTACGCCAAGGAACAACCCTTTTGGAATGAGTGGAACATAGTTACATGAAGTACTAGTAGAACAATAGGAACTGAGCAGAAAAATACCAAGTATCTTTTTTTTTAAACTTTATAAAAATAGTAATCTGTAGACATTTGGGCATTTTGTTCCAATCTTTGATGAGGTTAATGAGTACAATAATGATAAATGTATACAAAAACGAATTCTTAGACAATAAATTTAAATGGATGTATTTTTTTAATTCCTAGTACTATTCACCAATCCTGGGACTGCATCTGACGGCAAAGATTATACTGGTCTGAACGATGTTGCAACATTTAGTGCATTAGAGCCTATCATCACAAGAGAGGTCCTCATCACCGACGATACAGAACGTGAAATTGACGAAGAATTTACGGTTCGCATTAGACCCTATAGTGATCAAACAGACGTGGATCCAAACAATAATGTGTGCGCCTGGACAATCAAAGATAATGATTGTAAGTGCGCTTTCATCAAGTTGTAACTGATTTTGGTACTTTTAAATAGTGCAGTAATCACAACTATCTTATGCAAACTTGTATATCGACAGTTAATTATATAAAAGGGGCATTTCCTGAGGATTTAAAATTTCCCTAATTTGCACTTGGCTGATTGTAGAACATCAGCTGAGAATGTTTCAGAGGTAGCACAAGAAGTGTTGAACTAGCATGCTGCATGTCCTAATCGGCTTGATAGGAACGCATGTAGCCCGGAGCTTGCAGACATTAACCCATGAGCTAGCAGACATTTGTAACACATCTCAAGTACAAAAGGTTTGAGTGATTAAATATGTTGACAGACTGACAGGGACCCCTGAAACGTAATTCTTAAGTGCAGCAAATGTGCCTTAAGGAGAGGGGGCCAAGACAAGTTTGTACAGGGTCATTTTTTAAATTGATCCAATCGTGCTGATAAGTATACCGTGTTATTTGTCTGACCACAATGATTCAGGAAAGGTATAGTTTGTACTATCTACAACGTAAAGTTTTTAAGAGTTATAGACTAAAAACAGCAAAAATCAATAAAAAAGGGTCAATTTCAGTTGTACAGGGGTCAAATTTTTAAGTTGCTCTGATTTGGATAAAAAATGGTGCAAATTTTTGGTGGAGCCCATAGGATCAAAATAGGAATAGTTTTGAGTGTCTTAAATGCTTGTTTAAGAAAGTAGGGGGAACAAGGTCAAGCCCCATTTAATGCAATGGACGTTGACCTTCTGTGCCCCTACATCGGTAACTAAGTATTTTAGACGTTCAAAACTATTCCTTATTTTAATCCTATGAACTCCATCAATAATTTGCACCATTTTTTAATCTGAATCAGAGCAACTTAAAAATTTGACCCCTGTACAACTGAAATTTCACCCGTTTTATTGATTTGCTGTTTTAGCCTATAACTCTTTAAACTTTACATTGTAGGTAGTACAAACAAAAAAAAATACACTTTCCTGAATCCCTGTGATTAGACAAATAACATGGTATACTTTTTAACATGATTGGGTCAATTTAATAGTTTGACCCCTGTACAAACTTTGTCTTGGCCCCCGTCTCCTTAAAGGAGAACCCGCACAACGATTAACTATTAAACAATATACACTTTAAAATAATTATTGAGCCACATATCAAGGGTTTCATAGAAAAACGGAATTATATAACCCTAACAATGATAAAACCATCTAGTCTGACCATGGTGCTATTTAAAACTCGCGCGTAGTGTATAAACGTGTTATGCGATTACGCCGGGCACGTTTAGGTCTACATGCCATAGGAAATACACACTTAATAAAGCATCATGTTGCCGTCCGTCTCGCATAACACATACATATCCCATTTTCACTAGCGCGAATTTCAATAGCGCATGGTCGACAAAATGCTTTTATTCGTTTTATGGTTATATAATTCCGTTTACCATGAAACCAATCCATATGTGTTCAATAATTGTTTATAGCGTATATTTTAAGTATTTTTGATACAGTTCTCCTTTGAAGCACCATTTGCGCACTTGAGAATCACGGGGGGGGGGGGGGGGGTGTTTCAGGGGTCTCTGTCTCCTGTCACATATTTAATCACTCCAACTTTTGATACTTGAGATGTGTTACAATGTCTGCTAGCTCATGGTTAATGCATGTTGTCTGCGACAGAAAATATTACATCACCGTTTTAAAGACGCGTATTTAAAAATAAAGACGGTTTCCAACACGAATTGGTGCGCACTTTTCGGACACGTCCTCATATCTGCCTGCAGGTACTATCTGGCAGAGCTAATGTGCCTATCATTCTGTCTGTCCTACCTGTCTAAACAGTTTCTTTGATTAAATGAATAATTTGCAATAAAGTCACTCCGGAGTGATTTAATCCCAATGATTTAGGTGGCAGTAGAGTTTTGTAAATTTCTCTGTAACCTTTTCAGACAGGTCCATGGTCTGTTATTTAGATTATCATTGTCTAAAGCTTATAAGAGTATTTAATTGTTTTACCGATAATTAAGTGTCAGGTTCTTGAAAGAAAGATAAAATATAGACGATTTAGGTTGATTTTCATGAGGCTGTTCAGGTGGTAGTTGACCCCCCTGGATATGCGTAGTCTCTGTTTTTTAAAATAATTTGTTTTAGTTGTTGCTACAGATATATCGTTATAGCATCATCGACCTTGGATTGAGTGGCAATTTACTGCCAACCCAGATGCAAAATGAGCACACGTAGGAATATCTAATACTCTGACTAACTGAACTTTTCCGAGGACGTGTTAACTCCCTGTTCACTCCTAATATCAAATTTTTTCGAAGTAAATTTGTCATGAAATAATAATTACATAAATGGACTTTTTATTTTTTTTTCATTCTGTATGTCATTTTCTCATTTCGGCAACAGACGGTAATGGAGGTTACAGAGGGAAGCGCATCTTCTGTGTCAGTTAATATAAGAGGACTGGACTTTGAAGAGCACTTCTTCTATAGGTAACATGTTTAATCCTTTCAGGCAATAGTATCTTGATCACATTGCAGATAAAACAGTGTGAACCGGTAAATCAGCATAGTAACATATTATACCCCTAAACCTACTATTTGGTTCAGTTTTTGATGTGCACGGATAAACACAATCAAAATAAAGGTTATTTAGATCATTTAACTCTCGTCATGTTAAAGTGCATAATATATGGCAACAAACGCTTTTAAATAAACATGGTCGGGCATTTACACCGATGGTATACTGGGCATCCCAGAAAAAATAATACTGAAACATTTTAATGTTGCAAAAACTGTGTGTGTATGATTACAAATAATTTTTACTATAAAGTATAAACGTCAAGGTTTCAAATGACTCCTTAATGGAATTTCTCCAGTCGTGCCTCTATGAACAGCATGCTTTGAATAAAGGCATGTCCAAACTCAGTGTGGGCATAACGGAAAACGTTATTTTTTGGAAATTAAAGCATATGACCAAATTATCTTTGGATTTTTTTTAGTACATACCTGAATTATGCAACCAACACCTTCAACATCATTTGCCCTCTCTTTCGATATCAAAGTCTGCAATGACATCACATGTCATCCACAGCTGTCTGACACATTGCAGGCTCATAACGTAAGACTTCCTCTCATGTTGTGGGCTCCACAAATCCGGAAGGTTACCGGTGGACTGGTGTAAATTAATTCTTCAAATATCCCCATAAGAAAAAGTCCAGGTGTCATATCATGTGATCTGTTGGCTGCGGGCCATACTAAGCAGTCAATAATTAGTCGATAGGCAGTCAAACGCATTCAATTGTTATTATCATAGTCGAATGCTATTTTATTGCATTTAGTCAGAATCAAAATAGTCAGTCTTTGAAAATAGGTACTTAAAAATAAAAAAAAATAGCCTCTCATAGAATTTCAATAAGGCCAGTCATATGAAGGCTTAAGTGGCATATCACCACTAATGCACATATATGTTACAGACCACCACTGACACTTAAATTGCTTATCATTATTGCATTGCAAGTGCTGAGGATGCAATTATGATGGTTTTTGGTTTATTTAAGCATTTTCTCTCCATTACAAATTCCGAATAGTTTTATTACATCTTCATTCCAGTCAATACATTAACATCTTGATAAATTCATTACGAATCTAATATATAAATGGTGGTTTTTTAACTGAATTTTTAGTAAAGACATTAAATGAAAATGGCAGAGAGGTCAATAATAAGTCGATGGCTTTGGCATGGCCCCACCTACACTATACAGAGTTTACAATTGAAATTGGATTACTAGACAGGACGGAACAAGATAGGACAAGACAATACAAACCAAAACATGCCACGACAATACACAACCAAACCGGACAAACAAGACGAGACTTGACAATAATTTTTAACAAGATTAGGGCAAAAGAACATATAGACATTGTGAGCCAAACAAGAAATGATAAATGCATGGATTGAGGTATTGCAAATTAACGAGTTAACACCTAGAAATTGAAAGGATAAAAGGTTTTATTACAAATATAACTTAATTTAATATTTATTAATCAATTCATGTTTTAGGTTAAGTTTAAAAGCACTATGGTTTTTGAGCTTATGCTGCTGTCCCTAAGTGCATTCCAGATTTTAGGGCCAGTGTTATTTAACTGAGTATTTAATTAATTTGATGAGGGTTAGTGGTGATGTATTTGCATGCATTTCTAGTGTTGTATCATGATCTGTCACTGTGTTTGAGAAATATTTTGAAAATGAGTTTGAAGGTGTTTTTGAGTTGTAGCGATACATGAACAACTGCTGTTTGTAGTTTGTTTAAATAAAAATTTTGAGTGTTTATAACTTGTGACCATGTTTTTAGTTAGTGTGAGATGTGTAATCGGTGTTATTGATGATGCGCATGGCTTGGGGGGGGGGGGTGGGGGGGGTCGTTTTTGGGTAGTTTGAATAATATTGTCCAATTTACTCGCATTTGGAGCAGTCCATGGACATGTTTGTCCATCAAGTGTTATTCCGTAATGGCCCAAGCTATGTTACTGTAAGCTTGTACGGCAGTATTATGTGTTGTATAGTGAAAATAAAATGTGTTTTGGAAGGGTGTTGAGGAATTTTCTAAGGATGTCCGATGTTCTTTGAGAACTTTGATTTGTAATTTTTGAATGTGATATTTCCCCGTAAGATGTTGATCATTATTACACTTAGAAATTTTGTATGATCTACGGGGTGAATGGTGTGTTGTCAATCATGATTTTTGATGTATTTGTGTGCTTTGTAGATCACAATTGGTCACAAATAGATAAAGTAGAAGTACGATTACATTGTGACTATAATCAGTTTGGCTCCAATCGATATACTTGATGATAATAGTAGTTTCAAACCTATTTTGCAGTTATATAATTCTTCAGGTTTGTAAGGTTAAGCCAATTATATTTAAATTTCATTGGCGTATATAATTATGTACCAGTATGCGAGTTTATTTGGTGTATTAGAGCATAATGTGTGATATGACTTCTCCACAATCTTCCTATCAAATTCTACGAATAGATGATTGGCTACCGATCCGAGAGATGTTTTTTTCAGTATCTGTCTCGGTACTAGCAAATACGGCAGATCCTTAGTATCTGACTATAACCTATACTAAAAAAATGCTATATGGTGACAAGAGGTCGGAAGTAAATATAATGGGCCATCTGGAGGTTTGGTATAAGAGTTTGGTATTGAGTTTACCAGATTCTATTTCAACCCAAACGTCAAGAAAAGGAACTCTAAAAATGACTGATCGAAGTAAATTTAATACAGATTGGTAATTATTTATATTTTTTGCATATTTCAAGATTCACATCTGCTGCATAGGACAAACATCGTCAATAAAAATTTCCAACCGCGGGACGATTGGGACAAAAGCAGCGGCAAGCATTGTCTTTATAAAAGAATCCCTAAAATAAGATTGGCATAGCTGGTGCCACAGTCGTTCCCATTGCTGTACCTCTAATTTGGCAAATAAGAGTGATCATTAGATTGGAAATTGTTCAAACTCAAAATAAGATCACTGGTGGTGGGGTTACGATCCGACCTCCTGTCAAGTGTTTCCTTGCTTTACAAGAGGTAGGGAGCTTGCATCATCCATAAATTTGGCGATTTCAATGACACTTGTTCTCACATACTACTGGACTGCCAGGATTACACGGTTTTGTGAATCTTGGTAAGAAAAGCCTAAAGGAGCTAGAGTCCTTTTTCACCAGAATTTCCTCTCACTATTGAGTGAGACCTGCTTCTATGTTTTTTTCGATGTCTTAATTTGACTTTGAAGAATGTCTTTCTTGATGATCTTAGGCCTAACGTCGTATTATCTGACAAATGACGTTTGCCGTCTTTGATACTAGTCTTAATAATATGACTTTGAAGAGGGTCTTTCTCGAGGATCTTATACGTCGTATTATCTGACAAGCTTTTGGCGTTTTTAATATCTTTTGTGCATTAACTACAAGCCCCTCCCTTATCAGCTGGTTTAATTGTTACCTGTTATTTTCACGTATAAAAGTCCCTGATGCCTTGTGTTCGTTCTACTACGGGTTCCCTACCACGCTGGTGTGATATGGCAGTGTTTATATCCCTACCTAAATTGTCGTGGAACACCAAAAGAGCTGGAGTACAATGTTTCAGAGTCCAAGTACTTTTTGGCAAATCTTTTGCTGCTGAAATCATTATGATCACCGGATTCCGATAATCAATCCTGATTTTTTTCAAAGAAATAATCTCTGAGTTTCATACGCCTATGGAATTCTTTAAGATCTGTTTGAAATTTCATAGGATCAATTTGTGGTGGGGTGGGACAAAATTCAAGACCTATGGGCAATAGTGACAATTCTTCAGAGGACAATATATAATCTGATAAATTTTAACTACTCCAGTACCTATTATTGTTACAGCCCTTGTTTTGTTTTGTATTTGGACCCTTACTCAATTACAAAATTAAGATCCTAATTGTATTGACGCCAAAATGTATATTAGTGGAATTTCAGACAGGGTCTCAGTTTTGTAGTTGGACCCTTACTCAGCTACAAAACTAAGACCCTGGTTTGGCGCCAAATCAATATTTCTTGGAATTTAAGACAGGGTCTTAGTTTTGTAGTTGGACCCTTACTCAACTTAAAACTAAGACCCTAAATTTGTTGGTGCCAAAATGTAAATTACTGGAATTTCATACAGGGTCTTAGTTTTGTAGTTAGTCTTACTCAACTACAAAACTAAGACCCCAACTTTTTAGCACCAAATGTTTATTAGTGGAATTTGATACAGGGTCTTATAGTCGCCGTCACAATTCCTTTTCTGAGTTGTGCGTGTGACGGGCAGACTATGCATTTCTTTTACGCGTTGTCATGGTTCTATCTGGTGGGAATGCTGACGTAGTCTTGACGCAGAGAAAAGGAATTATGACAGAGAGTATTGTTTTGTAGTTGGACCTGTACACACCTACAATACTATGACCCCTTCTTGGAATTTGAGACATGGTCCTATAGTTTTGTAGACCCTTACTCAACTACAAAACTACGACCCTAAATTTTGGCATTGAAACAGGGTCTTGGTGTTTGGACCACAAAGGTTAATAGCTTGATACTAAATTCTCAGAAAGATATTGACCGCCTACAACATCTTCAGAATAAGTGTGCCCGACTCATTTACAAGTCATCCAGATACACCTCAACCAGCCTTGCGGAAAGAAAATACATTGGCTACGCATATATGAACGCATCATTTTTTAAAACTTTGCGGTTTGTGTACAAGTTCACGAATGGGCTTGTCTCAGTACATCAGTGAGTGCCTGTTGTCAAAAGATAACGTGAAGGCTAGGTCAGCACTCGTTCCGACCCATGGTCTTAACATTCGGGTTCCCCAAACTTACAAATGCGCTGGGAACACTATCGCCCCCCCCCCAAACTTAATGTTTTGTTATTTTGTTTATTATTTCATGTTATGTATATTTTTTTGTGTATGCGCTTTGTATCAATGGTAAAGGCACGTTATAAATGCCGTGTATATTTATTATTATGTATTTATATTGATATAATGATGAAGTATGACCAATACAAAATATGTATTTTTAACAGTAATTTCGTTGAAACTGCTTAGTGCTAAAAACCCTATCTGCCCCTATACGCATTTTGAATATCTAAAAAGAGAGCTATCTTTTAATTACACAACCTAGTTTAACAAATGATACAAACTAATTGGCAGGCAGATGAAGTTTACAACGCGATATATTATAAATGTAATCATAAATCAATGTCATAAAAGGGTCAAAAACTTCCAAGTGTTTTTCTCAAAATGGATTGTCCAAACAAAATGGTTATGACCTTATTTTAGCTCTGCCCTCGTACGATGATACTTTCATTATGTAAAACATACTGTGCATAAATGTTGAATAAAACCTGAAATTGGACTTGCTATTAATGTAAAGGGTTTTTCTGAGGAATCTGTATAACTCTGTATAACGCGCGAGTATTGTGTACAACCATTCTGGGTACTATAAGGTAATTCAAAAGAAGAATGTCAAGGGTTTTAAAAGGGGGATGGCCCGATTAACGGATATGCAGTTTTCATCTTGAAAAACCCCACCTGTAAAGTTTGGCGCTGATTATTTCAATGCGTTTTCATGGAGAGCAGAAAACGTGAGTTCTTAAGCCCCATAGAGTACTGTGCAAAAATTAATATTGGTCGCCACAATATGGGGTACATTTTCGATCAGTACTTCCAACCAAACTACCTTTAGTCCTAAGATTCACAGAGTAAATGAGAAAATAGTAGCTTCTTCTGATATCAAATGTTGACCACTTACGTAGTGAAAATCGGCTTCTGGGGACGAGGTATTAGCGACGGGCCAGGGACCTGTAACATCCTTTGGGTCGGAAAATATTCTGTAAATTGCTAAAATTGTAGGCAATACGTTTGGTGCATATTCATTTGTAGTCAGCAATGGCACAATCGGCCCCCCCCATAGTTTTTAAGTATCTTGATTTCTATATTCAGTTATCTATTCCACACTAAATGGGGAGACGAACATGATGCAATTCCAGGAGAAGACTTTGTTGATATTTCACGACGGTCACCTTCACAACTGATGTGACACTGAAGTAGATTACATTGAAATTATAGATGATGAAGCCATAGAAAGGACCGGTATTTCTTGTGGCTTTGGAAGGTGGTGATTGCAGTGCATCTGCGATAATCAAATAGTTATAAGAATTAATGATTGCACGATGGTAAATACTAATTTTTTCTTGTGCCATATGTTCAGTGTCAATGTATTATTACAGAAAGAAACATCGTTTGTTTTAACATGTGAGAAAAATTATTTCGTCACATTGAAAAGAAAAAATCAATAAAAACTAGTTCCTTTTTATCATTTCTCTTTAATATTTACGAATCTGTAGTACGAATGTCTACTTCTAAAATAACGGTGGATGAGGGTGATGACAATGGAGTGGCAACACTTAGCATTGTAAGAACTGGATCACGATCGCACCGAAAAGTCAGTAAGTCAATAACAAAAACGAGCCTAACATGTATTTTAAACTTTATTTTAGTTTTGTTTAAAGTGAATAAAAGAATGAGTGAGAAATATATTTCATAAAAAAATGAACTACTTTTCCCCAATTAGATCTTCAAGTTCGTGAAGTTCAGGGGTCATCCAGTGAAGCAACTGCTGGTTTGATTTGACGATCATGATGCTGACGGTTTGGAATTGACAGTTGGAGAAGAGCTGTGTATGCAGATATTACTATCTTTGATGTATGCCAATGGAAGAAGGACTTAAAAATTTTGTTGTAGAAATAACAGTCTTTCTGATGCTTCTGCGCACACGACAATGATACCATCAGAGGAAACGTTTGTTTGTATTCAGAGACAATGATGTTAATTATTTTAAACGTTGACATGTGTTTTCGTTGGTTATCACTGTGTTCTTAAAAATTCCACTTCCTCATAATCCAAAGTGGTTGCAAAGAGCCTTTTTATATCAGCTCTTCATTGATGCCTATTTCTGCAGACAAAAATGAATACATTTGTTCATACTGTCAAAAACTTAGACTCATCCCGAAATACTTGCCCACTTGTCAAATTACATGTGTGTACTGAAGATGATCAGATTATGTGCGATCTGGATGGTATCTTGAATACTACAAGATGTTTAGCGATTATGTGAATCAGTGCCATGTCTTCTTCTCTAAAATGAGGATTTATGTTATTTCATCTTCAGGTACTTTCCGAATTGGCGGAGATGCTCTTGAACGTTTCTGGATCAGAGGGTACCAGTGTGACAGTCACGGTGTTTACGATCAGGAGAACGAGTATGAACAAAACAGTGTGTAAGTGCACATGGTAGTGGGACATGGCCAGTACCCCCCCCCCCCAAAAACAAAAAACACCCCCCCCCCCAGGTTATTCAACCTCCAAACTTGAGCCCCACCTTGTCGAAATTGTGGATTCTTGCTAAAAATGTCACTTTTTTGTAATTTTTCATTGGCTCATTTATATGGAGTGAAATTTTGTCGAGATCTATGGAGAGTCAGTAACTAATGTAGACTTTCAGGAGTCCGAAAATATGTTGTTCATTATCCTAATTTCAATAAAGAAAGAATGATCCTTTTATTCATCTAACAGATCTAAACACTCCCGAGTTGGACGGGCCAAGCGGTAACATCGATATCAAAGTCTCAACGCCGGGCCTGTCACATTTCTCCAGAGGGCCACCCCCCCCCCAAACATCAAGGACTGTCACCATAAATTAAATATGATGACAAGGAACTGGAACCTCGCGAAAGTTTTTCTGTCACTTAAAGCAAATAATGGGAACGATCTGGACAGCGTACTTTCTTATCAAACATTGAGGATAGGAGAGTACGGATTCAAGAAATTTAATTTCACTCCAGTATTGTAATTATTAAATTTTAAAAACAATAGAATGTTCATTTAAGCACCTGAACTGAGGACATCGGTTTAGAAACTTAAGTCAGAGTTTCATAATTATGTTCTATTCTCACTTTCAGATGGAATTCGTCTTGACTTCCGCTCCGGGATCCACCATTATTGATGGTTCTCTCACAGTATCAGAATCAGGGGGATTTGTTTATCTTAGAGTGAAAAGATCTGGGTTTGGCAATGTATGACAGCAGATATGAAACTGTCACGTCACCAGCTGCATAGGACAATTATCGGCTACATTGCTCATTCTAATCCAAAACTGTGAATGGTTAAAGGTCACATCCAAGTATAAAGTAATTACTAAAACAGCTGCGGTCAAGTTCTTACGTCCTATAAAAATTAATGTGCTATGATAATATTTTTGTCCATTTCTAGACAGCGCAATAGCGCGAGCTTTCATCTTAATGCAATCCCTAAAAGCTGGGGCTACTCCAGCTTGAAAAGGATGGGTGGACTGGGCGTGAACTTTGAATTTACTGATGCACAGTCACTTTCCAGAGTGGCCAGGCGAGAGTCGAAGTGGAAATTCAGATAATAGATGACGAAGAAGGAGAGAACCAAGAAGGGGTAATTTGAGTGGACCTGAACAAATGCCCAACCATCTGCTGATAACAAAAATAGTATATCAAACACGAGTATAATTACGTCAACGATGTACGATGGGCGGATTGACCGACGGTGGGAGGATTCCGGGACGGAGGTGATGGGGGTGGTGATGGCGGGACAAGGTAAACTATATGATGGCGTATAATAGCTAGAATTAACCATTTATTAGTGTAAAGGTTAAAATGTTTTATTGCCTGACTTCGTCGTTCTGATTTTTTAAAGGGTTAGTGTTGTAAACATGCTGATATGATTAAATGAATTTGTTTGGACTATATCTAGTCCCTACTCAAATCCATTCTAACAACGGTCATCGTCGTTCTTTAAAAATAAAAATCAAGTCTTGTTGATGCCACAGCTCTGATCATGGATTTTTCATATTTTTAGTATAGCAATGATGAATTTGGGCAGGGATGTCAAAAACTTGGTTCTCCCGTGGAGGAATTGCAGCGAACTCTGATGTTTTTAATTTACAGATGTTAAAATCAAAATGGTTTTTTCAATTACCAAAATTGGGAAGTGGTTCAGTAATTGTATATGGTATTTGTCTGAATATTTTTCAGTAATGTGTCCCTTTGATGTATTGTGTCCCTTTAAGGATTTATCGAATGTCTGAAACTACTTTCATAGCTAATTGGATAGCTATGAAGGGTCGTTCTTTAACTGAAATGCTGGGATATTCTCTCATCCTTTTTACCATTTAACTTTGGCCAGTATATTTTGGTATGTTCCTTTTTTCAGGTGGTGATGGAAGTACTTCCTTATCAAAAACTATTATTGTGGGCATAGGTGGAGGAGCAGGACTGTTGGTACTTATTGTTGTCCTAGTCGTTGTCGGACTTGTTGTTTTCAACCAATTAGGAAATTCAGCTCCAGCTGCTGCTGCTGCTGCACCGCGTGTTGTAACTACACGGGGCCAACCACCACGTCCACCACAAGTAAGATAATTCAATAGTTCAGAAAATATAATTGCCTAAAAAACATATTATCAAAATACTACTAAGTTTACACACATATTGTTTATAAGGAGGGCTAAGTTAGCTGAAATAGCAGAACCATTTATTACTGGCGACTGAAGCAATTACTGTTTTTGCCTTTCAAAAATACAGTGTGAGTCAAAAAAACCTACATTCAGAATAAAAAATAATTAAAATAGTTAAGAATTATTTTGCTCAAATATTTGCTTTGGTTATAAAAAGGGATAAGCAGGCTTTTAGAAAATGTTTATTTGGTGTAATTTGGACTTTGGATGAAGAAGTTATGCCTATTTTGCTGAGAGACTTAAAATCCTGTTGACCGATTTTGAGCCAAACAAAGATACATCGTTTACATAGAGTAACATAGAGTGATTTGAGTAAAAATATTTAACACCAAATTATTGTTAAATAATAGAAGTTGGAGAATAATTGAAGGATTATAAAATAATATCCCGGAGATTACAAAAGAAAATGCTGAGTAAAAATATTCAATTTCCCAAATAAGAAAGTAAAGATAGCTGGTGTAAGACCACAGTTTACTTTGGTTCAACAAGATTTCATGGTTTTAACCTACAACGAAATTTGGGAGCCAAAGTGAAACCATAGAAGGTTTTGTATTCCGCTTGATAAAACAGTGCGATATTGAATTTTAAGTTTTAATCCCAATTTATTCACAGAAAACTTCAGCTTTAGTTCTTCTCGAAATTTATTGAACGCTGAGTATACTGTATTTGTGCAAAATAATACCGTAGAGATAAAACAAAAATCTCCGCAGGCAGTTTTGATTATTTAATGAACTGAGACATTGATATGGAGTGATTTTCATTAACGACTATTTATGATGAACAATGGTATTTAATGGTTGAAGATATTGTACTTATAATTGTGTTGCCACAATAGACCGTTTATTCAAACTGATATGTTTTTGTCGAGAAAAAATCGATACCTTCTGAAATTGCAGTCGGGTGAATGTCTTTTGCTTTTTTATATTGCTATAATGTGTTATGGCATACGTCGTGTAGTCTCTCCGCATTGTATGGCTAAATTCGGCCAAACAGAATTTTTAGGTCTCTCCGCAAAATTGAAATAGTTTCTGAACCAAAAGTCCGAAAGACACCAAATAAAAATCTTCTGATAGCCTGTTTATCCCTGTAAACACTAAAGCAAACAATCAAGCAAACAAACGTTGAAGCTTGAAGGGAAAAACCTTTCCTGAATGTAGGGTTTATTGAATCACACTGTAGAAAACAGGGCAAAGTGTTATATTCTGAATATGGGATAATTGAGGTGTATCTTCTTTTTTCAAAAAATTTAACAAGCAATGGCCATTCCGGAAAACAGTACTCGTACATGCTAGAAAGCTGTTGGTTTATACTTTCACTAATTAGTCCTGGGAGTTCCGGAGTTGATACCCTTACGTAAAGGAATATTGATCAATAAAAGCAATGGTAAAGCAGGATCCTTCGGAGCAGAATGCCCTTCCGCGTTTAAGTCAATTGGTCTTTTCAACAGAGGATCTCCTGGATAGCACTGGCATTGGATTGCCATCCATTGATGACATCCTTATACAAGACGCCAATGGAATATAAAAAAAATTCTGAAAGAGTCAATATTAGGAAACAGTGAACAATCTTAATCCGGAAATTTACTGACATAAATGTACACAACACTATAATTGATATTTGTTTAATATGTCCAAGTTGGCTCTAATTAAGACGTCATTTTTGCAATGGGCGATTAAGTTGCGAACAACGGTTTTTATCATTGGAATTCTGAACCTCTGCAGCCCATTCAGCATAATCATAGTTTGACTACTATATTTTTTTTAATTCAGAAGACTACGATGAGTTTTGAGCCAATTGTCATCACTTTGAAATGTAAAATCTTGCAATGGCAGCTCATTAAAAACCAACCATCTTGACCAAAAGACCATCCCCACATGTACGTGGAGGGACAATATCAAAAATAAGCAAAGTTACTTGCCAGATCATCAAAAATAAGCAACCTTGTATTTTGGTAGGGTTTTATGATAATACAAATAATTCAGAGGTGTGCTAATTAAATTGTTGCGGTCACATAGACATCCAAGATGGGGCCAAAATGGCCGCCGTTTTGGCTAAGACAGTATTTAGGTAATGTCCTATATGAGCCTCCCCACACCTGTTCTTGGTTATATTGAAGATAATTTAATTATCGACATGATGATTGGGGTCAACTTTTGTGGGTTTTTATTGGTAATCTATAAAACACGTTTTGTGGGGCCAAAAAGGCCATATTTTTGCCATTTTTTCAAAAATGATGCGGACTGAAATACGCTCTCCCTATATATCAAAATCTTTCTTCATAATTGGATCAAGACTTCTCACGAATTGCCCCTATATACTATGCATTTTGTGTGGAAAGCACAGGATCATAGCCAGTTTAATTAAAAGAACAATTTATAGTGTGTAAGAATGAATGGGTTTAATCACAAAAAACGCCATTTTTGCACATTTCTCTAACACATGAACAAATGTATGTCAAACATAAAAATGTTATATAACACAAAACTATTTCTGTCCATTTGATTGGTGGATACTTATCACGTGACATAAAATAATTGAGATAGTTCCCCAAAATTAACAGGAGGGAAAAAAGTTCCTATAAAAAGCTACTATTTCCCATGAACAGGGGAAAATGTTCATTTTGTATGGGAATTTTTTCCCTGCATTGGTATCGTGACTATACTATCAGGCTTGAGATGAGTTGCGGTGGCCGCTGATCTCGACGAGACTTCCAATTTTTTTCAAATGACAGAAACTATTTTTATAGGTTTCTCGGGAAAATAGTAGGCCCACGGTCTCCAGTACATCGGGTAGTTATTTGCACTTTTCCCTCATGAGCAGTCATATTTGTATACGATATGACAGTTTTGATCACCAAAAAGAGATAATGTTTGTTTCAATTGCTGCAATGGCCTTATTGATTCAATTTTTTGCGGATTAACCTTTCTAAATCCAAGATGGTGGCCAGGATGGACGTGCTTGACAAAAAAGTTTTTAAGGATAACGGGTTGAAGAAAGCCTCCAATCAGCAGGTCATTTAAAGCAAATCCAAATTTCCTATCTTCTACAGGATTATACCATGCTTGAAGGGTTTTAAGGTGGTATACAAAAGAATTAAGCAGGCAAAAATGGAGTTTTTTGACGTTTTTTAAAACCAAAAAGAGTCAAGAAAGAGAGACATTTTTCTACAATCATGAAAATTCTTTCTTATTCATGAGTAATTATTCCTTGTAGTACTTTGTCCTATAAAATAGCACCACTGTGAAAAGACCAGCTCGCAACATATTCTGTGGACAAAAGTTATATAGCGCCCAAAGTAAAACGTGTCGCAATCACAAAAACACGTCGCAATCAAACAAACAACAGTTTTATCGCACATCTATATAAACATGTATGCTTAATATTCAAGTACATGTACTCATTACTGGACATGTGCTGCATATAAATTTTTAAGTTTTGTACTGATCTGATCTATTTTACAATCGCTCTTAAAAATAGAAACTCTACTGTTTTGGGCTAGCAATTAGCGTGGCGAAGCTGCATGCCTTCGACTGATGGCCATTCTGGACTCGATCACATTTTATTTATTGATATTGGTAGGTTATCACAATGCATTCTGTTGCTGATGGCCCTTGAACGCTTGTTTCATATTGATTATATTTTCTCTGGGAAGCAAGCTTTGGGAGAGTTTTTGGCAAATGACATGTTGAATTCCTAAAGGAAAGGACATGTCTCTACCCAAGTTATCACCAGAGACGCTGTTCTGCAGATAACCAGATCACCATGAAGTCTTAGCAGATAAGCTGAAAACCAGGGTTACTCCTCCTGATGGTGCAGCAGAATAGCAGACCATGGCAAGCTCAAACTCGAATGAATTGCCAAAACTTGCACTACGCAACTTCACTTCAGTGCCAAGCCATGGCCAAAGTTATTAAGAGGGGTGTGCACTTACGATGCGATACACTGGATATCTTTTCAAAATATGGCAGTCATTGCAATGACCTTTTGGTTTACAACATCGATAAGTTCTTCAGTTCCGGAGTATTCACATCGGACCACTGGCCTACTATTCACACTAGCACAATGGTGTCCCGCAAACAACAAGTCTGTGCTTTGCATGAGTTTGATGGAAGTTGTCAAACACCAGAGGAAACACCAGCCAACAACTCTTTAAGTTGTTATTTGGATGCTTTGTTGGCCATTATTTAGACTGAAATTTGTTATAATTTATATTGGGTGATTGGCGGAGACAATATGAATCAGATGAAACAAGTTCCTCCATGCATCGCAACAGTGTACAATGTGTGTTGCTCTACTCCTACAATACAATAGAAAACGTGTCCAGGTAAGACCATGAAGACAGCTGTCTTCTCCACAATAATTGCTAACCCCACCAACAATTTTGATAATAGCCTAAGAAATTCCAAGAGAATGAAGGATTCAAGAAGTCTAAGCAATTTCTTAAAGGCTGACTAGATTTTGAAATATAAATTTTTGTTCGATGAATTGAAAAAGTCAAGGTGGGAAAATAAAACATCACCTAAAATGCTCATTACCAAAGTTTGGGCAGATACGAATTTTTATAACAAAGTTGGATTTTCTTATAATGAAGGACTCAATCTGAACGAGCTCTTTCACATAGGGACAAGCTTAGTATATGCAAAAACACGATTTGAATTGAAATAGGGCGCCCTCCTCGGGGAAATCTCTGAATCAGCCTTTAATTGAATAGTGGAAAGAATTCAGTAGCTAGAATAATGGATGGATGAACAAAGACCTGCAGGAAGTCTTGGGCAACTTCATGGAATGTACTTTCGGTGCTGCCAAGTGTAAAAAACTTAACAATATCAAACTAAAGAAAGTGACTAACATGGCCATCCAAATTTCTCCACTTCTTTGGTACAACTCTGAAGAGTCGACAGGGTCGATCTATTGATCTTCATCAGTATGACCTGTCATGGGTCTCCTATGATACCCAAAATGGCTAAAATGCCAGTCGCGACTAGGATGCTCCGTCGGAGCGGCCAACCCGATCGAGACGAATGATAGGGCTGTTATACAAAAATCCATGGTTCGATACAACATGGATTGATGCAAGCTCAGCATGGTGGGGCGCAACCACCCACTTCACTATTCAAACTCGATGCAATCCAGAGGCGGCATATCCATCATTGGTATCCCCGAGAGGGAGCTCGCCACTCATCACAACCAACCACTTGGTCATCGCAGGGAAGTTGGAATTGTCACTCTTTCACCGCATGTGTTAGGACAAGAAACAGATCTCCTAAGCCAGCTGGTACCTGAGCTGCTTGCAGTTGATCCTCGCCTTAGGCGCTCAGTCAGGTCTCATGACTTGCTTGCCTGTGA
Organism: Ophioderma brevispina; assembly: GCA_023653785.1. Lineage (NCBI taxonomy): Eukaryota > Metazoa > Echinodermata > Ophiuroidea > Amphilepidida > Ophiodermatidae > Ophioderma > Ophioderma brevispina. Next base: position 27,173 of record JAMKCH010019548.1, read on the forward strand.
AGTCCCAAGGTCCACTTGGCCTCCCACAGAGATCATTTCTCCCATTCTTGAGGCTTAATCGCTATCTTGGCCGCCAATCCTCAGCGTTACTAATTAGTAAACTGCTGTTAACGCAATATTAGCACATTTTTTGAAGAGCGCCTTACGTAAAAAAGTACTGAGGGCCAACTACCAAGCGTACAGCATAATAGGCAACCTGTATCATCGAGCACAAGACTTAGCTTCCATCTCCACACGGCATGGATGGATTGTATGCAGCTCAAAGTGAATTCAAATTGATTGGATGAGATGTACTCCAGCACCATCAAAAAAGGTTGTTTGGAAAAAAAAACACCCCCATGGGGGACTCACATATGAAATGATATGGGTGTAAGACCGTGCTTCCAAACCCAGGGGCATTCGGCAGAATGAAAAAATAAGGGTCTTTAGCGCAGACAGACCAAATTGCTTTACAAATAATGTTCGTGAGTGGACGATTTTGCAAAAATTTTCCAAAAAAACGGGGTCTTTGGGTGAGATTTTTGCAAAAATTTTCTAAAAAATAAAGTCTTTGAGTGAAATCTTCAACCCCCCCCAATAAGGGTCTTGGGGTGAGTGGTACAATTTTCAAAAAAATATAGGGTGTCTTTGGTGAAATTTTCAGAGTTTCGTTGGGTGACCATGATGCTGAAAATGGGGTCTTATACAGCCTTAAATACGTGTCACTTCCAAGATGGGAGTCCCCACACCCCCCGCCCACAGGGATTTGGGGATGACATGTGGTCGCGCCAATGCCGATTGCACTTCCAAATAATGTGGGTGCAAGACAAAACGTTTTAACGTGAAAAATCAAGTAGGAAAAATTTGATTGCTGTAAAAATGGACATCACATGATGATGGAGGTTTTCAAAAAAAGTTTTATCCTTAAAATGTAATTTGTGTCAAAACAGCGGCCATGTTTGGCTGCCGTCTTGGATTTAGAGGTTGCCGCAAAAAATGAATCAGGAAGGCCATTGCAGCGAACCAAATGAAATCAAACATTTATTATAGTTTGGTGATCAAAAACTGTATATAGCATTTTAGATGGTATTGACATACATTGTTCATGTGTTTAGTAGGAAAGTGCAAAAAGGCGTGTTTTTTGTTGATATTAAGTCCCCATTCATTCTTAGACACTATATAACTTTTAAGTTAAACTGGATATGATCCTGTGCTTTTCACACAAAATGCATATTATATAGGGCAAATTCCTGAGAAGTCTCGATCCAATTATGAAGAACGATTTTGATATATGGTAGAGAACGTATTTCATTCCGCATCATTTTTATTGAAAAAAATGGCAAAAATAGTTTTTTGGACCCCCAAACGGTTGTGTCATAACAATAAAACCCATAAAAGTGTATCACATGTAGATAATTAAATTATCTCATTTGAACCAAGAACGTTACCCTCCAAATACTGTCGTTAGCCAAAACGGCAGCCATTTTGGACGCAATCTGGATTTCGAGGTGACAGCAACAAAATTTAATTAAGCAACCTCTGAATATTGTGTAATCATAAAAACTACCAAAAAATCACGGTGGCTAGTTTGTAGATGATTCTGGCAGGTAAACTCAAAAACTAAGCATGCTATTTGGCTTTGGCCCTTCTGCTTAATGTACTGTAAGTGGCAAATGCCCTCCTCCAGAGTATTCGCGTGGACTATAGATAGTGTGCCAGGGTTTACAAACCAAACTTTGGTCACTGAGTACCACCGTGAGGTGGATATGGACATCACATACAGCTGCAGCATTATTCAATAGGCTATTTATGCTGACTATTGAGCGCAAATTTACAATCACTACATGTGCGCACGATACCGCCGGGCAGCGCTTGTTTCTGGACTCGGCGGTGATGTCGTTTATAATTAGCCTGTGTCGCATTAAATGGTTTCATTTTCAAAATTTTCAAAAAACTAAAAAATTAAAAAAAAAAAAAAAATATTGTTGATTAGCAAATAGTGTAGGTGAAGACAGGGGCTGGGGGGATTAGACCACAATTCTTCTCATAATTTTCACATTGACATTGTAAAACCACAAACAGGGGGGACGCGAAAAGAAAAAAGATGCTCAACTTAGTGACAGCAAAAAAATTATAAAAAAGTAAATAAAAATATGACTAAATAATTATAAATAAAAATATATAAATAAATAAAAATATAAACTATATAAACAAATAATAAAAAAAATTTGCATCAGCCATTAGACATTTATCAGTTGATTCCACTCCCATCCCAGGGATACAACCCCAAAAAAAAAAAAAAAAAAACGAACCCAAAACCACCCAGAATCGGTTTGAATGCACAATTTTCCCGTGCCTTTAGCCTGAAAAATACCATTTGCCCTTCTAAGTTAGTTTCTTGGAAATTATGACCCAGGCCACTTCATTGCTTCTGATGTGAAAAAAAAACCCCCCCCCACACATGTTGGTGTTTGTAGTTTCTGCAGGCATTCAGCGAAGTCCGTACTACTATTAATGAGACAGTCTATGCAGCTATATGGAAAATGTAGTTTTCCTCCTATCAAAAAAAAGACAGAATATCGCAAACCTCTCATATTGTTCTATCATCTTGTATTTCTATCCTGTGTCCAATAAACTAAAGGGGATTCGTAATTGTAGACACAACGACAAAAAAAAGCGCAATTGATTCTTTTTTCTACAAAACAGTCCAAATTTGGTATATTTTTCATGTTTTCATAATTATATGTTTTAGTGAAATTGAATTCATTTTTTGTGTATATTTAGATAGTGTTCAAATTTGTATAGTTTTATGTTTTCAGTGTGTTTTTAATCCTTTAGTTTATACTAATATCATTTGGTATATTACCATCAGTAGAAGGACACTGTTTTTTAATGTTGAATCTGATTTTTTACCGTGTTTTCAAATGGCAATTTAGTCCACTAATCTTTGTTTTTTCAAAATGCAATTTGGTCTCCTAAATTGCTAATGTTTAGGTCATATCCAAACAACTTATAATTTTAAAACAAAAACCCTTTTTTTTTGTTTTCTGTGTGAAAAACAGACCCTTAAGCATTTTTTAAAACGGTCTTAAAGGTGCCCTTTATACGACTGTTTCTTCTTTTCTAGACCTTAAAAGTCGGAACTCCCGGATCCGACTTTATTATGTAAAAATAAAGCATAAATACTGATTTCTTAAGACAAATACGAACCGGTACGAATAAACGTACACGGCGTGTTTAGATCCACGTACAGGGGGGTCCTTCACTAACAGATTGGGGGGTGAAAAAACTCGCTGATAGTGGCTTTAATTATACAGGTGAATTTTCAATCAGAGGCCACGAATAAAAACAATCAGCTGACAGTGGGTCTATCTTTTCTTCTTTGTTACTGCTTCCAATTTTCTTTTCTTTCTTCACGCAGAATTAACAATATATGGCAAATGAGATACAACGGTCGTCATACACATTCATTGTATGTAATAAGGGGTCCACAGGTGCATGTATGATATAAACGCTTAAGAGGCGCTGATAATGCTTTTGAATGCTTTGAGTTACTTCGTCAAAGCATTTTAAAATGTATATGAATGTATGAAGGTTATGGTACGAATAGTACGGCAGCGATTTAGGGTGAAAAACGCAACCAGCCACCTTTTTTGGGCATCTCATCACCAAAATCATCACTCGTATCCTCGGTTTTTAAAATCAAATTGCTATACCCTAAAGAAGTTCACACCAAAAATGCCGATTTTTGGTGGGGCCGCTCTGTATGATTTTCGAAAAATTTGAACCCTAAGCAACCCTACTAACTTTCAGGTGAGGAAAATCGGCGAGGAAAAAACCTCACCCTCGCCGTTTCCCTCACTCGTGCCACAGCTGTGTACGAATTATCATGATTTATCTTTCAAAAAAGGTTGAACATTTGGCATTTTAGTCCTGCTGGTGGCGGGCACCAAAGAGAACGAATTTACTTTCCCCTCTTTATTTCTCAGCGAAAAAAAAACAAATATTTTTCAATATGTCCGACATGTGTAAATTTCCATAAGACTACGGTGTGATTTGGTGGAGTTTACCATTGGTGTCAACGTGAAGAATTGTGGAATATCGCAAGGTTAGTTAGGGATGGCATTCCACTTGGAAGCCCCAAACATTCAAGTGATCTGGGGGTTCTTACTGAACAGCCCGTTGCACTGCTTGACTATGCTGCCTTTGACTGCACGTTTTGTACTGCTTTTGCCATGCCAAGCTCAAATTGGTTCGATATTCAGTTTCTCATTTGTTAATAGGTCCTTTCAAATGAAACATAGCCACAAGGGAAGTGGCGTAACCATCGGGGAGGGGTGGGGGTTGCGTTGGGTGATAGTCCCTTACTGAAATCCTTTTCCACTCCACCATTCAAAATCACTTGCATCCATAAACAAAAAAAGTCCATTTCCCCCTCAGGGAAATTTAATGAATTGGAATTAAAACACCGAGCAAGGATAAAAGGGAAAGAATAAAACAAGACAAAAAAAACACAACTGCCCCCCACGATATTGTTACCCCCCCCCCCCCATAAATAGAAAAGACCTACTAATGAACAATTTTTTTAAAATTATACTACTGCGGTTGTTTTCTGTATGTTTTTTTTATATGAAAAGTTTTATTTGCAATTTGGTCCTTGCCCTCCCCGTGTGGTTAAAATGATTTTTATGAAAAGATATTTGTGTCTCAGATTTGCTCTCCTCAGCTGAATGTTGACAAATTACAGAAATAGTTACTATCATTATAAGAAAGCACCCTTCTATGAAGGGATAAAACCCATCGTGTAGGACATTTAATCGCAAGTAATGAGTCTTAAAAGGATAATTTCATTAAGAATGTTTTTAATTATCAATAATATTTATACTGATATTATATACAAATAATATTATGACTTATAAATGAATGGTTAAATATTTTGTATGCAACACACCATTATTTGTAAGCCCAACTAATCTCAGTACTTATATTTGTCCCATATTTGAGAGTACTTATAGACGGCTTGTGTGAAATTGCATTTCAATATATATTGTGTACTCGTCATACCCTAATTTGTATATTTGTATTATTTGTATATACTCATCTAAATTCCTTGGCATCACAAGCGCCGATAAACTAACTGGAATGAACACATCCCTCTGTCCCACTACCAAGCGTCTCACTCAATTGGTACAATCTACAGATTTAAACACCCCTTCCATACCAACCTTGAAATCACTTTACAACACACTAGTTCTCCCGTACATTAGCTACTTTAAATATCATCTGGGCCTCAACTATCTTCACGACTCACCACGCTAAACATCACAAGAAATGGGCCATTCCACTTCACAAACTCACCCCCTAGAACTCACACTTTGCCATTATTTCACTCACTGAAAACACTTAATTAGAGCACCTCAACCACTTCAAACAGCGCTCTTCATGTTTTTGACTATCATAACAATCGTTTACCTCCGCACTTTAGCAATTACTTTATCACTACAGACAAATCCACAGCTATAACACCAGACCAGCCGACAAACTTCATCTTCCCCTCCCAAGATCTTCCCTCTGAAAAGGCACTTTTATTCAGTATCACGGCGCAAACTTTGGAATGATCTCAGAATCTATCACAACAATAGCAAACAAAAATACGTTTTAAAGCTCAACTCAAAAAACATTTCATCAACCAGTAACATTCTTAATCTTCCCCCCGGTCCTTTTTCTCTCCTCACTTATTCTTCATTTCATTCTTATCCTACTCCTTACTTTTTTTCTTCACCTCTACCTCGTCTACCTCTGCTTCCTCATTAATGCGACAGTACTACATACTAGCGAGAACATGTTGAAAAGTCTGTCCCTTTCTCCCGTATCCTTTATTCGCCGTTACGTGTTTGTGTAGCATTAGATATATTGTTTGTTTTTTGTTTGTTCCTTCTTTGTTATGTATATTACCTATGGTAATATTTTAATCATCGCCCTACTGTTGTGTCATTATTGTAATATTGAGTTATTTTACTTGTATGGTTACAGGGCCACAGCAATATCTATAAGCCCTTTAGGGTTGTCCATTACTGGTCTAGCATATCATATCCTCAAATGCTCATATTGAGCACAGTTTTGCAATTTATATACTTTATGTATTATGAATTAAATATACTGTTTATTCCATTTTCTGTCAAGTACGATATGTTTATGCTGAATAATGAATTGAATGAATATTAAATTTGAATTTGCGAGGCAAATTCTTGAAAAGCGTATCTTTTCACTAACACACGCATTCATGACTTAGGCCATTATGTACCTCTTAATTTATTGGATAGTGACGTAGCCAGTTTGGCCATGTAATAGTATGAAGGAAAGGAAAATGAAAAATACAACAACTCCAATTTGAAATGACGTTAAATGTAACAGGTCTTGTGAGATTTTGCATATAGAAAGTCTTGAGTGGCTTTCAATTTTATTTTCCGTAAATAATAGTTGTGGTTCAAAGAAATCAAAGTTTTTAAAAAAATTTTGCAGCTTCGCCTATTTGCTCAACTAAGAGCACTGACGATCTGCAAGTGCACTTTAATACGCTTAAATTGCCTAAAGGTTAAAATGTCAATATACCTACATTACATTCATAATCATTTAATTTTTGTACTAAAATGGTGATTATTTTTATCACATTCTGCCGAAATAATATATGACGTCACAAGATGTTGTAGATGACGTCATTCTGCGGGAATTCTTTTTAAAAAGTTTCTGTCCCAGGCTGTGCCATAGTTAACCCTTACCCTACACTGCGGTTGGGGGTGGTTGTTCTGTCTTCACCCGGGGTCCTCACCCAGATGGCCTCCTTGACTCCACGTTCGAACCACAGCGGCTTTTCCCGTCCCAAAATTTTACTTCTTCGAAATCAAACATCATGTCCGCTAGCAGAATGACGTCATCTACATCGTGACGTCATTTCTAATTAAGCTTTGAGATCAAGATCCATCATATTACATTTTTTTTTAAACCTTTAAAACCCAGCTGAAGGGTGTCGTATCACCCGCACACGGTCGTTCTCCGAGTAAGTTATTTTTCTGGTTGTTTGATTAAATATTACCTACTTTTTACTATACCAACCCAGATGAATGAGGTTACATGATCAAGTGTACAAAACGTTAAAAAAACGTTATGTGTACATATGTAATAGAATAATTCCAATTTACACTCTTTTTTTAATTTACAGACCATAGTAGTCTCTTTTTGTTTGTTTTAAATTGTAGGCCGAATATAGTCCCAACATTGACTCTTCTAGCAAGTGTCAATAAGACCCATTTTGCATAGACATCGGTGCATATTAAATTGGCTTTCAAATTTTTTTATTTTATTATCCCAACTTTGTTCAGCGGTTCGCGAAGCGACCTGGAATGTCTTCCGTGTAGTTTTAATGGCTAAATCAGCGTAAAAACGATGAAATTAACGAGAAACCTGTTCGACGATTCCAGAACTAACCATTTCACAGGAAAGGTCAATTGGCGGTCACGCAGGTCCAACGCTTCAGGTGGCTGTGGTATCATCATCATGATTTAGGAATTTATACAGTTTTCATATTTTCCTGATTTTCGTATCAAAATGATTAGTGCAAAGTTTTTATTTCTGTTTTTGTTGTGATATTATTGTTGACCTGATTGCTATGTGTGATTGGTGATGATGATTAAAATTATTCGAAAAATCATTTTGCAACCATAATGACTCTACCAGTTACTTGCCATGTTGGCCGACTAACCCCAGCTGAGATTATGGACTTGATGGCGCGTCTTACACTGGCATTTTATAATTGGCCGTGGCACTTGCTTGAAACGTCGGGGCGTTGAAAGTATCCAGTTTAGGTATTATAGGCCGGACAATCGGGCGTCCGTCCCCCCCCCCCTACATTCACCCCGACCCTACCGGACTCATTCGAAAGAACGTACGGTGAATGTATGTGACCACAAACACCGTGCTGTGACCTCAACTTCCTCTTGAATCCAGCCATCTTTTTTGTTTTGTTAAGCCGACAAATTCCTGTTAATTAGCAGCTTAAAGCAGCCGACACAGTCATCATATTATGCTTGAAGGTGATCTGAACTCGTGGGGAACGTAAGTTAACAAAAAAGTAAAAATTAGAGCATCATTGAACACGATAAGTTGTCAATTTCCACCGTACAGTTGGACTCAATGCAAGTCCTCTGGTAACTTATATACATAGTGTATAAGGTACCATTGGGACTAACCGGAAATATGTTGAATAGTTTGCTTAACTTTAGAGAAAGTTACATATTCCTGGTAGTGGTAATAGTTTTTTCTCCTAACCCCTGCGCGTACTTAATAGTTCGAATGAAAACATGGTCACAAACACCCACAAACAGGCCACACCACATGCTCGCATACATACAAACGCACATGTGCACACCACACACACATATTCAAATACACATACCCTACTACCATACAGGGCCCATTCACGCTCTGGTAGGCAATGGTAAGCATAAACAGTAGGGAGTGACTACTTAGGGAAATAATGGGCTGCGTGTATTTTGGTGAGAGTAAATAAAAATCGTTTGACACACCGAACTATTGTGTGTAAACCACGTGTGTTTTTTTCTTTGAATGGCATTGCCTAATTGTTTTAGCTAAATTATAGACAGTGCCGGCCATATTGGTTGACAAGATAGTCGCATTCCAGGATAACAAGATAAACATTCACCCCCTTTCACTGCCAATGGTTCCCCTGTACCAGTCAGCACCCGGATCGATTGGCAACTTAATATGTGTGTTATCTTGTTCGCCAAATAGTCAGGCTACAAACCAGGTGAACTTGCTATATAGACCGTATTTCATATGACGTCAGCCACCAGAAATATTGGTGGACAAGATGCATAATTCCAGGACTACAATACCAATTCGATGTTCATCGATCCGTGTTTGGCGATTGCCAGGATCATGACAGGTGAATCTATGTAATACTGGCATGCGTCTATCTTGTACACCACCATGGCTGGCTATTGAATACGGTTTTATATTTTTTTTTCAAAACGGTTTCTAGACCGTTTTTCCTGCTGAACTGAATCCGATGGAATTCCAAGATGAAAACCTTGACCATTTCAAATTGTTTTATCATCTAAATGTACAATCTAGAACAATGACTGTTGCGAGGCTTCCGCACCCAACCTAGATTCACCCACACCAATCATTATCTTTTAAACAACTTGCTATATTCCCTCCAAGGCAAAGTTCCATATGCACCACCCATTGAAGTTCCTACATGTAACAAATTATTTTTTGATTAATAAAAATACGTCTTATTGTACGGCCATAAATAAAAAGAACCTGTTTCTTGTAGATTGGCTAAAGGTGTAACATTTGGCACTTTTTTCTTTCCCTATTTCACCTTTGCTTGGCAGTAGGCTATTGTTAATAATTATGTTTCATTTCCATGATTTGTTTTTTTCAATTTGAAAGAAATTAATAGAAATTGATAAATCTTTGGTTCTTGTATTCTTACATATGAATTCAGAACAAAGGCACCTTACACATCAGTAACATGATTAAGATTTTTTAATTTTAAAGACCGTTGCCCTAACCTGGTATTTGTGGTGAGGTAACCACTTGCAAAATTGAAAATGGTTTCTAGCTATCAATTTTTGCATGAGAACTAACGTAAATCAAAAGAATATCAGGAGGGTTCTGCGCTTTTTATAAATGATTGGAAGGTGAACATGCAAACATCAGGAACAGTCGATAATTGATATAATGTTGGAAGACTTCCATATCGTCATGAGTCTCCAAATTCAGGTCAATCGACCATTTTGGGCGAAATGAGTTTTTTTTGCCATATATGATACTATAATCACAAGCTCTTTTCATTACCAAATATTGAGGCAAAAGAACATTCCAATTGTAGATATAATAGATTTTCACTTTTGAAAATCATACCCAAACGCCAAAGAAAGTCTTCCAAACAAACCAATATGCATTCGTTCCTGTTTGCTGTACCTGAAAACCCCCATTACTACAGCTAAAAATGGACTATCGATCAATGGGATACTGCGATATTCATCTCCTCTCTCGATCAAAACAGCATGAGCACTAACACCATGCAGGTTTGGCGACCCGAGCAACCACAGTTCGAATATTAAGGATTAAATGGAACAAGGAAGAGGGGATTAAAATGATAGAGGGAGCGGCACTGGCGTAATGAAGTCTTGTCGAAGTTTTATTAATCATGTGTGTAGTTGTTTCTGAGACGATTTTGCCACCCTAAAAATTAAATGTTTTGCAGTATTTAACTGACAACAATTCTGCCAAATCATGACTAGTGAAAATTATCAGTATAACGTGAAAAATTGAATTCAATCAAACCCGAAAAATAATTATATATTTGGCGAGTTATTACAGAGATTGGTGATGTTGTTGGATAATAAAAACACTGACGAAACACACTAACTTTAGTAGGCCATCCACAAATGTCAACCAAAATGTTATGGTGCATATAAGTCTATAAATTTTTATCTGAATAAAGGCCATTCCCCTCAACACCCCATCTGTTAAAGTTTCGCGCCAATATTGCAACCCGTTTGAAGAGAGAGCTAAAAACATGTATTTTGTAATTCCATAGGTATATGTAAACCTATATTGGTCGACCAAAAATGGGCCATTTTTTGCGCATAACATCCAAACCAAACATTTCTTTAGCCCTAAGATTTCACAGGTAAATGATAAAATAGGCAGCTTTTTTTCTGATAACCAATTTTGGACAACTTCGGGCAAAATCTGGGGTCATTAACGATCGGACCATGGACTTTAATTTGGTAAAACATAATGCTTAAACGTTAAAATATAAAGTGAATTTGGCTGGGGGACTATAATATCTGTAGTTTTATGGAATTGTTTTCCTGTAAGATTTACCGTAGTTTTCCTCTAATAAGTTATTGAAAATCCACAATAGTGCATACTAATGTTGATATAATCAAAGTTCAAATAGGAGTCTCTAACATAGCCCTTAATCGTAATAGGCCTGGAAAATTGACAAAAAGTAATTGTGCTTGATTTTTAAATTACGGCCAAATTGTCTTTTTCTGATCCTTTTTATTTGAATTCCCACTGTAAATTTTTACAAGCGCACGTTATTTTGTCAAATACGAGATACGTGTTCAGTAGTGTAAGTTTAAGCAAAATATGCATATGTGTTCTGTCTGTTTTCATTAACTTAGATGTCGGGTTTTTATTAATTATTTCAAAAAATAACGCACTTTTCGAAATAAATCACGAAAAGAAAGTTGTTGATATCTTTGGCCTCTAGACGGTTTTTACATGATAAAAGGCGGCACATTTTAAACCTTCAAATCTATGAAATCTGGTATTTCACCCTCGTTTTGAAAGAGCGAATAAGATTTGGTACCATTAATAATTACGTTTTCGTGGAAGGTTCCATTGACTCCACTTTGTTAGGGTTTTGTAAAGTTTTTGGAGATGATTCACGATCATATTGTCCGCCAACTGTTAGAAATGACGAATGGCAACTGTTGTGTTCAACAGGATCATCCGAACCGTTGTGATTTTGCAACTGAATTTTTTTGCATTAAAAAGAGAATGATATTCAAGGTCCACGGGCATACCTTGAATGGACGGCATTATGATTCTTTTGTTCATAACCAAATGAAAAAACGACAGGACTTTATTAAAAGAATCGGTATTTCACCGATGCATTTACTACCCTGCATTAATGCACTGCAAACACCTGTAATCAAAGCAAGGTCCACCCGAATCAATAATTGTTCGTATAAACGTACATTTGAAGCGCCCTATTCATGAATGGGCCTGCCATCAAAGTTCCAGAGTCAAAAGTCAATATTCAACCGGACCCAGTTTTGTTGTCGTTTGTCATTGAAAATCAGTGGTAAATTGATAAAATCCAAAGCAGAAATGTTTGTTCAAGTTGGAACCCAATATTTGTTTGGGTCCAATGATGAATAACAACTTTCTTTCGTGATTTTTTTTCGAAAAGCGTATAATTTTTTGAAATAATAATTAAAACCGGACATCTAAGTTAATTGACAGCACTAGACGTAGATTGTAAGCTGTCTTGACTGTCTAAGCGACACCCGTGCGTCTGAGCAAGGCAAAAAAGAGCCTTCATTTTTGAATCGGAGCCAGTTTGAGTTTTATTTTATATTTTTTTTGGTTTTTATACATAATAGTTAAAGGTTTCTTATTTTGTATATACACTATAATTTTATTGAGATGATTCACGAATACCCTTATTTCATTGAGAATGTTAACACACACATACATTTAAGTTAGGTAAATGGTGCAAAAAATAGTAACAATTCTCATTTTACCCTGTTGCTGGGAATTGATTGTTGAAGCTGAATTAAGTAAAATGATTCAAATATCAGCTATGTTTAGGTTATTTCATCACACAAGTTAACAACAACATGACAATTTGTAACACCAGAAAAGCCACAAACAAGCACTACTGTACGAGTACTTATTTCACTTCATTTTTTTTTAATAGATAATTCAAAAACTTCGTGTTGAAACCCTTTCACGTTTTGGTATGATATTTGTTTCATTTTAATTTGCAATATATAATTTGAAAGGAAATTAATGCATATAAATTCAATGGTCTTATTTATTCCCTTATAGGTAGCAGTATCGTGGTACGGTATTTGGTGTCTATCAAGGGTCCCCCAGGTTCGATTCTCAGTTCTATAGGCTTACATGAATAACAGTTACTACAGATTAAATTTACAACAAGGCCAAATTAAGATCAATAATGATATGTACAACATAGTACCCTCAAAATTGTTTTCGTTTTTTCCTCTTTCTTTCTTTTTCCACACACCTATGATATTATTTTGAGTTTCATCAACTTAGTTTGAATTACTAATTAAACTAACTTGGATAATTTCACTGTGTACGTTACTAAATAAGCGCAATAAAGTACTGTGATTTTGAGTACACACGGCAAAACATAGGGTGTTAAAATTACATCGCCGGTATTCTAGGAGGACCACACCAAGAGCAAGAGGGTTGTCAAAATTCAACACCTTTGGTGTTATTGTAACAAATTTGGTGTTAAAACACACTGATGTTAAAATAACACCAACGTTTGAATTTTTGACATCCTTTTGGTGTTATCCTACTATAAACACCTGCGGTGTTAATTTTAACACCCTATTTTTTTGCAGTCATGTAGAAAAAATACATGCACTTAGCACCACTCAATTCATTACATTATTATTTTTCCATAAATAAAGATTACTCATCAAATTCTCAATATAATGGAATGCATCCGATGACACTTCTTTTATTGAGTAGCTCGAGGAACTTATTTTCCTTTCCATCCAATCACGAAATATGTTTAAAATATGAGAAAATATCATTCTGCATTTTCAATAAATAAAACCACTAAAAACAACACTTTGCCGCACTTTTGCTAATCAGAATGTTGGCATTTGAATGAAATAACGTCAGAAGGTCTTTGAAATACATTTAACCATTGAGCAGCCGCAGTATAAATGCCGGCAAACTGCATCTAACTCCAAATGGTTTTGTTTTTACTCATGAAGATTTCAACTGTACGTACGAGTGCTGTGACTCAAAGGTGAAACATAGACGCCAAGATCTGTTTGATGACAAAATAAAATAATATCATGGGCATTCAATTTCCATTAATCAAATTGTACCATAGACACTCGTTTGTTTTTACATGTTTAAGAAACACATTTGACCTAGTGGCCAGTATACTCTTCCTATAGTTTTCGGTATTGAGAATTAAAATGATTTTTCGTCCGAACGCCTCGTAAATTAATACAATATAAATGCTTTATAGTAAGATAAAGTTTTTTCTGATAAAATCTTTGATCTTTGATTCTTTTATCTGCAAAAAAGTACAAATAACACCTTCACATAACAGATATATCACCACTTCTCCACTTAACGTTTATGGAAGTTATTATGTCGAATAATTCCCAGAGTCCACAACTTAGACATACCTTTGGATGTCCTTAGAGTGTACTTACACATGTAGGCCGATGCTTCAATTTGGAAATCCACAGCAAAATGCTGTAAATTTTCTGTCCAACTTTACCAGGCGTATAAAACGCCTTTCAACTGGAGCTTTTATTCGATTTTTTTTTCGAGTATCATCTTGTCAACGCTCGTATTTACCATACCAACACCTGACCAATATGATTGGACTTTGCACAACCAACAGGTAAATCCCTATGCGGTCACACTTGCAACTTTAAAATCGCCAGTGGAAACATATCACCATCTGTGCGGTAAAGAGTTTATTGAAATTTTGACGAATTTTTATCGCAGTTCCCGATTTTCTCTGAAATTAATGAGAAGCCAACTAATTGAACCTACTCTAGTGCGCTCAAAAGGCAAAATCCCTACAAACAGCCTTAAAGAACGCCTTTTGTAGAAACGGCCAGGCCCTGACGATAAAAAGCCTTTACACAAGAACAAGCCCTAAAGCGATAACTATTAAGAAGAAATCGAAAATCAAAAGAAGCAATTTAAATCTGTTCGGCACCAAGAAAATCTTTACCACCGGAATTTCTGGAAATTTGCTGGACGGTTGTGCAAGGATCCCTTTGTGAGGATTAGTCCCTACCCCACCTTTACGGTTAAAAAAAAAAAAAAAAAAAAAGATCATGGCAACACTTACTTCCGAACAATTACAGTACTGCGAACCCGGTTGCTCTCGATCGTCTCCTGTGGTTCCCTTTTCTATCCACCACTGACTTAGAGTATGCATTTAATATGGGTCCAGTTAGACCACGTGACATAGAGACTAGTGAAAAAGAAATCTTCCAACCACCTCTGCTCCTGGTCCTGATGGGGTGCTGTAGGATTCATCAAAAAGCCCCCTCTACCCATCATGTCTTGCCACTTTGTTGTTTTCAAAATTACTAGTGTCAGGGGATCCACCTGAGACTGGTCCAAAAGTAATGTCCTCGCTGATCTATAAGTCTGGAGAAATGGAAAACCCGGCTAATTTCCGCATGATTCCCTCACGTCCTTGTGTCGGTAATTCTATTCATCAGACTGTCCGCCGAAGAATTGAAAAATATTTATTGCCATGGCCCTTATTGATAGCAAAACTCAAAAAGCTGTCTTAAAAAAGGGTATTAACGAACTGGTGCATTGAGTCACACAGCGAATCATGAGGGAGCTATAGCGGACGCCAATACAAGGAAGCGGTAACAATTCGTAACTTTCTTTATCTGGCGATCGTTTTGGGGCTCAGTGGAGCCACAATTTAATTGACCATCCCTTACGCACCATTAATGTGGATCAACCCACCAGTTGCTGATTACATTCAGAACCTCTACTCCCGTCTACAGGGGCGTGGTGAAACCAAGACTGGTCTTCCGAACCATTTTATTTCAAACGTGGTGTTTTCCAGGGGACCCACTGAGCCCCACAGCTTCCTCATGGTCTTTCATTAAAATCCTATAATAGAGCATCTCCAACTTAAAGAAGAACATGGTTATTCTCTCATGGCATGAAATTCAATATTACGCTTCCGTTTGGCAGATGTTCATGCTTAATAACATCCATAAAAGGAAGCATCAGAAATTGATGACTTAAATTCTTGATAAAACACAAAGTAAATTACTGTGAAATGTGGAAACCTATTAAGTGTAAAAGACCATCTCAATAGAAGCGGTTCTCCGTCGAAGCTGAATCAGTCTGGGGTCAGACACTTTGAGTCAGTCAAAGAGGCACCGGAGAAATTCCTCGTTGTCAAAATCACCTTTAGTGTAAAACCAGGGACACTTTTGATCTTGTCTCCAGGTAAACTTTCTGGCAGATAAAAAACATTCCAGATGCTGCCATAAGAGACGATATAAGTTGAGAATTACGGGGGACGTCCAATATTCTATTCCTTCTCTGCGTTACCCCCAAACCTCATGACTGTCCCACCGATCTGACTGCACTCCAGCTGGAACAACTCGACCACCTACATACTAACACCATTAAAGCTTTCATTCAGACTCTCTTGTCCATGGGTTTCCACACCTGCTATCATTCACAGCCCAGTGGTCTAGCAATACCCAGGCCTTTCCGACTGTACGTCGAATCACATACACTTGCTTTTTTCCAGGTGCATGATGAAAGCCGACGGCCGTGTTCTCCACGCTTTGCGTTCAAACATGATCGCGAGAGCCAGTGGAAACGTAAAATGGTTAAGCACGGTGTGGTCCAGTGGAAAAATCACTTTGGAAACTGCTCCAGAGGCAACGACTTTTGTAAGTGGTAGAGGGGAAAACAAAAATCAAAGATCTCTCCTATTCACGTTCAATCTTTTGGGCCAAAACTACATTAAGCCCTGTTGTTCAAGGTAATCTACTCAAGCTTATCGAGTCAGAAAACAGTGATCTACGTGGGCGTTCCGTCATTACGACCTCCCAAGGGTGTTTAGTTTCGCAGTTGGTCTGTCTATAGACTTCCTTCAACTTTACTAACTTTAAAACCTGGGGGGGAGCGGACCAATACTGCTTGTAAACTCTGCTCCAACAAAGAGACTCTTCACACATCTTGAATATTTGCTCTACGTGTCCCTTAATCAAGGGTAGGTTTACATGGCGCCATAATTCCGTTTGTCCTGGTGTCTTGTCCAGTGATGCATGATGTCATTTCTCAGAATTCCATTCGTGGCATTGAATCTTTTCCTAATTTCTGTTTGGACTGTTGGGGTTGCACTGTCCACCTAACGGTTTCTCAACACCACCCAAGCCACGTCCGATCTTGTGATCGTTGATGCTATTAAAAACTCATTCTCCTAATGGAGCTAACAGTCCCATTTTGAAATGACATCAACTTCAACGGACGCTCACAACAGGAAATTGGACAGATACGGATCTCTGGTGACCGATTTACAAAATGCTGGGTACAAGACGGAATTCGTTTGTGTCTGAAAATTGGGTCTATGGGGCTTATTACAAGGGACAACTCGAAAGAATCAGGACAGTCTTCAAATTACCTGCAACAGGGCCTCACATACAAAGCTCCTTTTAAAGACTTATGCAAGTGTGCTTTGTTATGTAGTTACGCCTTGTGGAATTCCAGACATGTCCCAATGGACTGCCTTGCCCCTATCTTAAAATTTAGTGGGTTTTTACCAATATTATAAGGTTTGTATTATATTTTATTGTGTTTTATATTGTACGTTTGCCCTGCCTGATTTCGGCCACCGAACTCGTGTCCCTGTTTTATGTTCCTACTTTGCTTTATCTGAATAAAGTTTGATGAATAAATAAATTATCGTACACTATTATTAATTTTAATTATACATTAGTCTATTGTTTACAGGAAAATATTATACATTTTTTACAAGAAAATCTGGCAGCATTCTGCTAACAAAACCCCGTAAAATACAGCTTTTACATTAAGTATTAAATTTGATTAAATCAATTCTAATTACAATTAAAAAAATAGCAACCTTCATCAGTTCTCTTTTCTAGCTTCATTGGAATATTTGCCTGTAAGAGATGATGACGGCTAAAAATCATACAATGCATAGTCTTTATAGCTCCCTCAGCAGGCAAAAGTATGTTTAACATGTTCAATACCACCCTCTGAGGCGATCGATCGATCTTTTTGAGTACCCCACACAGGCCAAGCGCATTCGTCTCCTTTTACATAGAAACAGAGGACGTTTTTTAGTTTTTGCAAACAGACCAATCACTTTATAATTAAATTTGACAAGGAAAACAAAGAATACTTGAATTGAAAGCGTGCTCAAAATGGAGAACGGTTCAATGTCCACTATTTACACATAAAATCATTTGCTAAAATATTTCAAATTTTAGATATCAAAGTTCATAATTCTAAAAACTTCAATAGCCGATCTCCGAATGTGCTTTTGGTGCGATTGGCCTGTTTTGGAGATTCGTGACGATATGTAACCAACCCCTCGTATATATTTACATGGTACAAAATTTATTTTAATTTTGGCCTTGTGTATAAAAACGGATAAACAGCTAAAATAATTAAATTTTTGTTGCTGTAAATAATGAGGTGTGTGGTCCATATGGAAGTCTTGCCTAATGTTGATTCACGTTTATCTCATCGCGGTAACAACATTTTGAAAATGGCATTTCCTGGAGGTTGCTATTTTTATTTTATTTAATTACAAGATTCGTCTGAGGTATAGGCATACTAACCATATCACCAAAACTATGCCTCAGTTAAATATCATGCCTGTAAGCACTCAAGTTTTGTTCATAAGGAGGTTGAGTTTCATCTTCTTACACCGTCATCTGCTCCTTGGTACTTCTACACCAGTTGGGGGACAGTCGTCATTTTAAAGGGCATTCATTATTACAACTTGAACTGTGCATTGGACATTTCCAAAGTCTTTTGGATTGGGCAACTCTGGTGCTTTGATGATTATTTGACCCCATACATGACCTGTCACACATCCTTCTCAAAATACATGGTAGGCTAGTGTATCTTGTGTTAGTGGGATATTTCCAATTTCTACGCCTTTTGAGTGAATAACCTCTCTCCTTTTGCTATTACCTGGCTACATAACCAATATTAATATGAACTATAGCAAGCTGAAAATGGAGTCTGTGAGAGACTGAAAAATTTGTAGACATTAGTAATGTCTACAAATCATTATATACTATTTATCCTCATTTAAATGTGTTTATTAGGAACTGTTACAATGTAATTCTGTGCAGATTACAACTAAAGACTACAATGGAGGATGGCTCATTTCCAGCAGTTTCCATCGATCAGTAGGCTGACAGGATTGTTGAGATGGACTCGGGACAGTAGTGGTATTTGAATAGGCGAAACCCGGGGGAGATGAGGGATATATCCCCCCCCCCATATTTTGATGAGGGGGATGGTCAATACGATCATCCCCCCATGTTGAGCCTTTCATTTTTTTTCACCAAAATAACCTCATATTTTACCATAATAGTTTACCAAAACGGCAAATTTTCCGCGCGCTTCGCGCGCATTTACTTCTAATGGCAATTACATTTAACGATATTAGCTTCTAAATGGCAATTTTTTAGCGCGATTCGCGCGCACAACCCCCGTCCTGAGCACTTAGGTACATATGCCGCGCTTTATTAAATTTTAATATAAAGATAAGGCATACTACTATACTTAAGCCACGGTTCAACTATAGGCGCCATGACTATATATTAAGCGGCTCCGGTGCTTGCAAAATAAGCTGCGCGTCTTGTGTTCGCATGTGGTCGTGACCACATTTCGTGACAACTTTTGATCATTCTTCATTAGTTTCCCGTTAAGGAACGTATCAGATACAAATTCTTGTTTATGTCTCTTCACTTACAGGCTCCATCATACCTTACTGATGTTGTAAATTTATACAATGTGTTGGATAGTAATTCTGCTGGTACAAGACGAAGGCTACAGTTTCTTCTGATGTTACAATTACAAGGCTTCCTCGTACCATGCAAGAAAGAGATAGAAGGAAGCACATCGACTTCCACAATCCGATTTTAATCTGTTTATCCATTCACCGCACAAAAGGAAGGGATTCAGCAGCGACCCTTTAATCATAATCCCTCTGCCGCAATCGGTGATCAGCGAGCAATCATTACTGTAGAATTTTTTGAAAACTCTATGTCCGAACATTTAAAATGGTTAATAGTATATTGTCAATTTACAACATGTTCGGCGTCTCCGTTGTGTATTTGTTGTTGTTTTCGTCATATAAGAAGTTAATTTTACATCGTTATGCGTTCACGTTACTGCCAAGACTGCCCAGTGGAAAATAAGGATAAATTTGACTAAATTTGAACGTTGGACCCGGGCGTCTTGGATTTTCGTTGGCACCCATGCCGTTCCAGGGTTATGCCAAGTGACCCCTAACGTGACCAACTTTTCAGTTAAAATATCCCAGCCCCTAATGGACCATCTTTTGGTGAATTAGTTTTCAGGAAAATATACACCTAACGGTACGGCAGTAATATGACATCCTTACTGTTCTATTTTAACTATATTTTCCACTAGTATATCCATTGTATTACTCCATGGGATCAAAGAGAAGAAGATGCTTGCATAAGGACTTTGGTTACGTATATCGGCGAAGTAACTGCATTCATGCGCATTTAATATTGTCTAATTATACCTTTCAATACCTCTGGGTTATTGAAGTGCACAAGTTGGCCCATTTGATTGAAAATTAATCAAATGTTACACAATTTCTTGCCTAAATATCAGTTGACCGTCGATATATCATCATGCCGCAGTTGACTCGAGCAATAATAGCACTGTTGAGATCCGTAAATCCACTCGGTGTGCAAGGAATAAAGCACTACAAATTACTTTTCACCTGTATTGGAACAACAATGGCTGCTGTACTTCCAGATAAAAAGGATTTCATGTGCTCATAACCAGATTAAGATTGAGCTATTTCTTTCAGACGCAAAGCACAAGATACTCGTCCCTCTTTCACGAATTAATAAATCTTAGGCTTCTGTGCGTTCAATAGCTTGAACCATATATTTCATCATTTTTTCCGAAAAGGAAACAAAGATGAACAAAAAATCATGAAAAAGTTGTTTGGGCAGACTGTGGCCCTAACAATCGTGTGGCAGAACCAAACTTAACTTACAGTAACTTGACGCGTACCCCAATTATTTTGTTGTTAGCAGAGGTCGCTGAACCCCCCCCCCCCTTCTTTTGTTATTTTTCGAAATTCCTAGTGGTAAATTGAATAGAAATGAGTATCGCAATCAGTTATGGATCTTGATTCTGCACAAAAATGGTTAGGTCACATCTTTACAAGGCCACATATCCCCGTGAGTTTTGTCACTTAGTTTTTCTTTTTCAATAAATGATGAAATATATAGTCAAAATTATGTGGAAAAAACTCACAGTAGAACCTCAAAGCATAATAACATTTACTTACATAACTCCATGCTCAAAGTTTTAGTTTGTTCGCGAACGAGGCCAGCTCCATCCAAACTGGGAGACGTTCATATAGAATCCCAAGTATACAAAGAGTGTTGCTGTTGATTCCGTCCTGCGCTATTGCACAACACATACGTGGCATGACGGAATCAAAGGCAATTCTTCATTGCGTACTTGAGACTGTGAAACGTCTACCCAAAACTGAGCGGGGATAACCATTCTATAACGCCTGACATCTATTCCAAAAACAACTTCATGGACAGTAACAAGCTCTGCACGTTCCAACTAAACAAAGGGGATCTGAAATCCTTGTCCCTGAATACCAGGTGGATTTACTTGTCAAAAAATGCCATTATTTGCTTGATCAATGTAGCATAGTGTTGTCCCTTGATCACTGATATTCCGAAAAGAAATTGAGATGGCATTTTATTCACTTTCCTGAAAATGTGCAACCTTTAAAATTGCCGTAACCAATAAATGGTAATTATAACATTTATTATTATTTGTAGTGGAAAAATGGTTTACTTCTGCGAAGTATGGAATCAAAATGAACAATTTTTCCTTTGATCCCATGGCCAATATACTCTCTTATGAAATTCCACTTATAATGTATTATAAACATCTTCACTTGTATGCAAAATATTTTTGATTAATATTGTAACAATTAATTTTTATCATATTGTTTTTGCTGTATTCTATGATGAACAAATAAAAATTGATTGAAAATTGAAGGTAATTTGCAGTGAGATTATACTACCCCTTCGGGACCTGTTCTCAATTACTTGAAAAAAGATACACATTTAAAATAGCCAATATACAAGAAAAATTACACTTGTGCTACTGCAAGAAAAAATACACCTTAGGGTTATTTTGCTGATAGTTTAGGTTAAGTTTTCTATTTGTATCATGAACCAGTCACAATCACAACTTAAATCGTACCCTAGCGGGACAAAAAACTTGATTATTGTGAATTTGTCACCCCTTATAGCGGTGTCCCGCATTGCAGCTAGTCCCTCTTTTTTTCGGAACGAGAATGGGTTCCCGACAAAATTCAAAAAAGAAACACCCGGGTGTGTTGATCGGTTTACATGTAAGCCAAATATCTTTGAGTTATTTACTTCGCAGCATTCATCGCGTGCTGATTAGCTGATCACGATGACCCGGAATCCTTTAAGCAATGAAGAAACAACCACGAACTGCGAATTTTTCCGAGCGAGAAAATCAGCTTAGGATTATAATCGGAATGGCCACATTTGAGAGAATATGAATAAACAATTGCCATTATGGGGCGCCAGATAGATCGTAAAAAGTCAAGTGGGTCGATGTGCTTGCGTCCATGCTCGTAGGCCATGAGGCCAAAGCGAAAAAGATGCTCGGATAAGAACCAAGGTGGCGCACCCCTGGGAAGTACATACTTCTTCCGAATTAATTTTCCTAATATTATATAAATCAGTTCTACATTTGTTCTCACGTCTAGTATGTGCACATTCTCGAGAAAATGAATTAAATGTCATCTCAATTTATGCCCTGAATATCAGTGACTACGGGATGTACACTATGATTCATTGACTCCAGCAAATAATGGAGGCTATTGATAAGTAAATCCGCTCGGTATGTAGAAGACCAAACACTTCTCACAGATTGCTTTTTCATCTGGAACTGCAGAGCCATTGTTATTATTCATGCAACTGAAAAGATTGCAGGTGTTATACCATCACTCCGATTTAGATTAAGCTATTTTTATGACGTGACAACAAATTACCTGTCCTCTTTCACGAAAAAATAAAGTTAGAGGTTCTACTGTGTGTTCAATTTTCGTTGACCCTATAGTTCATCCTTTATTCAAAGGGGAAACGAAGGTGAACAAAGCTCATGAGAAAAACATTGTTTGGCAAACTGTGACCTAACATCTTTGTGCAGAACCAAACCCGTAACTTGCCGCGTAAGCCCATTTCTATGCAATTTATTGCGTTCATAGCAGAAATCGAAAATCATTCACCAATATGAAATATGCAGGTGAACCTGTGCCGAACAAACTTTTAATTGAATAGAAAAGAGGTCCTATATTAATATGATTAAGTTATGGGTGTTGGTTCTGCACCAAGATGTTAGGTCAAAGCTTGCCAATCAAAATTTCTTTCATGATTTTTGCTCATCTTTGTTTCCTTTTTGAATAAATGATGAAATATACGATCAAAGTTATTGAACTCCCAGCAGATGTTTGAGCTTTATTTTCTTCGTGAATGAGGCTGCAGCTCAATCTACATCGGGCGGTAAAAACAATTCAAAAGCTTTTAACGTCTATGGAAGCATAAGTGTATCACTTTCTTCTTATACCTAGATAGGGAAGCCTTATCTCCAAATAACACTCCGTTAACTGGAGATAACGCTTCGTTAACTGGAGATAAAGCTGAACCCCAAAATAACGCGTCTTATCTGGGGTTAACAAAGCTGAACCCCAAATAACAGTCCTTATCTTAAGTTAACAAAGCTTATCTCGAGATAAGAAAGCTGAACCCAAAATAACGGTCCTTATCTTGGGTTAACAAAGCTGAACCCCAAATAACGGTCCTTATCTGGGGTTAACAAAGCGGAACCCCAAATAACGGTCCTTATCTCTAGATAACAAAGCTGAACCCCAATTAACGGTCCTTATCTGGGGTTAACAAAGCTTATCTCTGGATAAAAAACCTTATCTAGGGATAAGGCTCCTTATCGCCAAATAACGCTCAGTTAACTCAAGATAACAAAGCTGAACCCCAAAATAACGGTCCTTATCTGGGGTTAACAAAGCCTGAAACCCCCAAAAAACGACCGTTATTTGGGGTTCAGCTTTGTTAAATCCAGATAAGGAGTGTTAAATCAAGATAAGGACCGTTATTTTGGGTTCAGCTTTGTTATCTCTAGATAAGCTTTGTTAACTATATATAAGGACCGTTATTTTGGGTTCAGCTTTGTTAACCCTAGATAAGGGCCGTTATTTGGAGTTAAGCTTTGTTATCTCCAGAAAAGGCGCGTTGTTTGGGGTTCAGCTTTGCTAACTCTAGATAAGGAGTGTTAACTCCAGATAAGGTGCGTTATTTGGGGTTCAGCTTTCTTATCTGGAGATAAGGGTGCTTTATCTCGAGATAAGAGACTTATCCCGAGATACGCTGTGTTACCCAGATAAGGCGCTCGTTATTTGGGGTTCAGCTTTGTTATATCCAGTTAACGAAGCTTTATCTCCAGTTAACGGAGTGTTATTTGGAGATAAGGCTTCCTTATCTAGGGATAAGGAAAAGTGATGCACTTGGGCTTATAACGTCATGGACAATAACAATGGATTTGTAGCTCAGAGAATATGAATGTCCGTTGTCATATTCATAACGGGCGGATTTACTTATCAATAGCACAATTATTTGCTGGAGTCAATGGAACGTGGTGTACATCCCTTGGTCACTGATATTCAGGGGAAAAAGGAGATGACGTTTAATTCATTTTCAAGAAAATGTTCACATACTAGAAGTGAGAACACGCATAGAACTGATTTTGATACTTTTAGACAATTTAATTTAGCAAAATTATGTACTTGTTAGGGTGCGTCACCTTTGTAAACGCTATGAGATCTGCCCGCTAACCTATCGTACCAAGCGTAGATTTGGCAGATCATTTAACATAATTGGTCCTAGGCTGTGGAACAAGCTTCCTGTTAACATTAGAGAGGCACCTTCCACTAATGTCATGTTTTATATTAAATTCGTATTTAAGTAGTTGTTGTAAGGCGTTGTGCTCTCTGTAGAGTGCCATATAAATGTATTATTATTTTTTCAGATTATATAAGAATCTCAACTTTTTTGGCAACTCCGGAGGAAGAGGCTGTGGATCACGATATATCCCTTTAATATTATTGTCATAATTGGTTTAGTTGGCCTCGACAACAATATATAAACACAAAAAATTAATTCAGTATCATTATTTCTAACCAAGATTTTTGGGTGTGAATTGGCGGCCATATTGGAATAAAATAGCTGCAAAAGATATTATTAAAAAATAATATTATATTTGGATTCTTTGACCCTGAAAACATAAGAATATACGCGAAAATCAAATTGATATCATTATTTTGTGCAAAGCTATAACAAAATATTAGTTTTAGTGTACATTGGCACCATGTTGGAAAACACAATGATTGACACGAGATCTTTAAAAAGTGCCGCCATATTTAGATTCCTTACTCCTAAAAACAATCATAGGCACAAAAATCAAGCTCGTGTCAGTATTACTATTAACCGAGATATCAGGCATTGAAACTAAAATGGTGGCCATTTTGAAAAATGGCCATAATGGCCGCCACAGGTCAAATCCAGCTGGGGTCCCGAATTTGAAATAGTTAGTTATAGTCCATATTAAGTGTGTGCCAAGTGTTATATATTTCTATCACAAAGTGCACGATTTTTTGCAAAACTCTGGACTAATAGGATATATACAGTTGACATTATTTGCCCATTCCGGTGTAAAAGGAGATATAGTCCAACAACGGAATAAAGCCTGAAACTAATGTTGCGCACAATCGAGTGCGCTATTGTTTACAGTTGTAGGTGGACTATGAGTCTGGTGGACTATAAAAACTTCTACCACGGTGTAATGCACTGCTGTATTCATGATATTCCATTAAAATAGTTTCAAAAATGCACATATTACACTGTTGCTCATAATTTTTTTCAGACCCAATCTTAAAACGTATTCTATTTGAACACCTCAGTATTAGAGTAGATGAATGATTACATAATGAGTCCCCACCAGTGGCGTAACGGGCCTGCCCGCTCTGAGGGGGCAAATTTCCCAGTCTGGGGAAATTTTCCCTCTCAGGGGGGTCAAAAGGCCAATTTTTCCCGGTCAGAGGGCTAAAAAACGGCTGATTTAGCATGATTTTTGCAAATTTTTTCCCGGCCAAAGTCGTCAGGGGGGGCAACCTGCCCCCCCCCCGCCTGTTACGCCATGGTCCCCACTACCCAGGTGATGTGAATCCATGCATCATTTTGAATAACGTAACAATGCCTTTTGTTGGGAGCTATAAAATAACAGACGTTTGTTGTTTGTTCCTTTTCCCTGCTCCAAGCCGTTGTGCAAGCAGCCAATTTTTTCAGAGTTGGTTGTTATCTTTACAACAAAAACTGACACAGAGGTTCCCTAGGCTATGCCTCGTCCAACGGCATTGTCAATACGCCGGAGAGTACTTGCCCTCCAATGGGAAGGGTACAAACAAACGAGCCAGAGTCGCTGATTTCCTCGGAATATCGCAGAGTACGGTCTGTAAAATCCTCAGACATCATCGAGAGGTGGGTCATGTGAGGACACGAAAATCTTCAGGACGACCATGATTGACTACCAGACGAGATGATCGCCGACTGCTTAATCTGTGCCGTAGAGCCCGGAAAATGCCAACGAGCCGTCGTTTGTGGAGAAGACACTATGGAATCAACGTTTCCCTCCCAACTGTAGATCGGAGATTGCTTCAACATGGTTACCGAGCAAGATGAATTACCAAATGCCCACGCCCAACCGTTCACCACAGAGTTGATTGACTTCGCTGGGCTGGGAGCACAGAAGATTACAGCTCAGACACTGGCGAAATGTTGTGTTTATTGGCGAGAGCCGCAACATCCTTGACCATCAAGATAGAAGACAAAGGGTGAGAACCTCCGAGATGACTGTATTCAGGAATCGACTCAAGGTAGTGGCGGCTCAGTGATGGTATGGGCCGGTATTCATTATGGAGGAAAAAACAGCACTGGTGGTGTCAGATGGAAACATGAACGCCGTCGTGTACCTGGACATCATGGAGCATGCAACGTGCAAGAAGGGTTTATGTAAACAAGTTTCGGCTGCAAGACAATGTTACACCGCACAGGGCCGCTGTAGTGAGACAATTTCTTGAGGGGGTGGAGCAGATACCATGGCCTGCTTGCTTCCCTGATTTGAACCCTATCGAACATGCTGGTATGCCTTAGGCGGAGCCAACAATTACAGGGACAATATTCCTCAAACCCTACAGCGACAATATTCCTCAAATACTACAAGAGTTAGATCAGCCTCTGACCGATAAGTGGGACGCTCTGTCCATTGACATCATAAACAACCTTGTGGACAGTATGCCGCGACGTCTTGGCATGAAATCAATGCATGAAATCACCCAAAAATGTGTTATATGTAAAATGACTGATGTGAAAAACTTGTCACAAAATCCTTAAATCTGCTGTTCAAATACCCCCCTTTCCTTCAGGCTAAGGACACAGTTCGTAAAGGGTTACTTGTGGACTAAGTTCATAGTGATATGTTCGGAAGAGACTGATCATTTAAGTAGTGTGGCGATATACACCCTAGATATCATAAATAACTCACACTGTAAGAATCATTCCATAAAAAGTGTCAAAAATATTTTATTCCAACTTTATGAGCAATAGTGTATATAGGATTTTCTCTACATTTTAATAATTGCAAATGTGCATTAGAAAACAAAATGATTCTTCTGTTGCCCATTTATATATTTATATGCTAAACAATTATTATGATCAGCATAAAATAAATAAAAACTTCGCCGTATGTCTATTTTGTCTTTCAGCTTAATTTGCATGATAAAAAGCAGTTTAACTAAACTATATAAAGTTGTAAATAAAATGGAACTCCTTTGTTTTGAAAATTCACTGTTTACTGTCCTTTACAAAGAAAAAAAATAAAGTAGCTTATTGACATGAATTGAACGGCAGTAGTATCCTATTGGCCTTGTATCTTTTACCCAGATCTACCCAAATGTGCGATGACATGACTGATAACCCTTTTTCCTGCACTTTTCCGGTCTTTGAAAAGGTTTTAAAAATAACACAATTGGAAGAGTATTCCATTCATTTGCAATGAACTAAACTTATCAGATCTGTTATGATGATAAATTAAAGAGGACAATTGAATCTAACTGTGAAGTTTGCAAGCATCCATGCTCATTTTTAAATCTGTATCATGGGTCGATCCAACGAAAAAAAGGTACACTGCATGTATAGACCCATAACTCTAAATATTAATTTGTTCAGCTTTGCCTTTTAAACATGTCATTATGCCATATTTTTAAAATTAGCTCACATCTTCTGTGGTATTAATAAGCTTTGATTTATCAACCTTGATTTTAAAAGCATTCACATGCCAGATACTTGGTGGAAATTTGTTCCTACTCCGTATCTTCATTTTGTGAACACTTTCGTGTGGTATAAAGTTAACGTTACCTATGAATATGCGCTAAAGAATCTTTGATCTGTCCACTACTGAAATGCATTGCATTTATTTAAACATCGAGAGCGGCTTTTAAAATCAAAAAAAAACGGCACCACGATGGGTAGGGTAAAATATATAACCATTACATGCATGCATACATACATACATACATACATACATACAACATACATACAACATAAATTACATACATACATACATCCATACATACATACCACCACAAACAACAACACCCCAACATACTAAAGTGAAACAGATGTTTCAGATATTCCTCGGAGGTTATCCATAGCTTAGAGGCCATGAACTGTTTTTAGATTAGGGATACTCCAAACGGAAACAGTCCATGGATGAACGTAGATTTCTCTTTAATCGATATATACATATGTGCAAGACCATGAATAGATTTATATCCCATACAGACGTAATTTTATAAGTTATTCTTGTTTAACTGGTAGTCAGTGAAGAGTTTTAAGTAGAGGTGCAGATTCATGTCCGTCTGTCTACTCTAAAGTCAAGTTCTGGCAGCCCAATTTTGAAGGCGTTTGAAACCGAAACGATGTGTGTGATTTTGGTATTGAAGATAGCCAAGCCCATTACAGTAGTCAGACGAGAAAGAATGAATAATGTGAACGTGCAGCGTGATTGCATGATGTTACTTATCCATATATCTACGGACCGTGATATGTTTCCTCAGGTTGATATTGTGATGATACGACTGAGTTTGTGACATTGTAATAGCCATGGTCATGTTTGAATGATTTCTGATAGTTGGCGATGATTTAACAAGGAATTCCCAAATGTTAAAGTAATTTTGAAAGACGTTGTTGGTAGTATGAAGACGAATCAATGAAGAATTCTGTCTTAGAGTCATTAAGTTATAGTTTGTTTGAAGTGCGTCCAATTTGTGATGTCTGAAATGCAGTGTGAAGTTTTGAAATACAACATTGTCTTATCCGTTGCAGTGAATCAAATGATACATAAAGCTGAGTATCGTTGCATATACATGGTAATCCACTTTGTCGTAACGTGCACTCTCGCCAAACTGGCAGTGTGTAGATGCTATATCCAATAGGACCTACCACAGATCCCTGAGGGAGGCATGGGAAAGTGATCGGATTGGAAAGTTCACCTGCAATGTCATCTCGGCTGGACCAACCATTTAGGTATGAACGGAACCAGTCTAAGAATTTTCCTGTGACATCAATGCGCTTGGATAAACACGTAATTAATATTCATGGGCAAAATGTATCAACTGCTGCTGAGAGGTCCAATAATACAAGGCGCACAGCATGTATATGTTGATTGACATCATAATATAATTTTTTACCTTTATTAAAGCTGATTCTGTGCTATGACATGCCCTATAAGCAGATTGATGAAGGCATCAGCCAGATTATGTCGGTTGTGTGATTATGTGTGTGATAGTTTAACGACTTGTAAAGTTTCTGTTCAAATTGATAATTTTGTATGTGTCAGAAGAGAGATATTCGTAGCAATATTCATGATAGTTACCTTCCATACAATGTACAATTAAAATATTATGGCTTCTTGTACTCAACAACACTGTATGGTGGCTTTAGAATAAACGCTAGGGATATTTTCAGATAAATATAAGTCTGGCGGACACATAAGTTTACATAACCTAAAAAAACGGTTTTAGGCAAATTGTGTAAAATATGCGAAATTAAACTCAATTTAATACCATTTATTTGCTTAAATCTTCATTTCAACGTTGTGAATCAATGTTGGTAGAGAATTATTGGGTCTATCCGATCAATTCAATGAAAGAATGGATTCCTGATGCTTTAAAAATACAATTTGGTCATGGCATCCACTAAGAGTCAGTTTCATTATATTCGAATTACTGTCATGTTACCTGCGAATGCAGCATAATACATGAAGTTATGCACCTAGATGACCATATTTTGATCCATGTCAATTGTTTCTCTAATAGTGTAATTTCATTATTAAGTCTAATTCTGCAAGTTAAGATTTACACTCATCTACATTAACAAAAAAAACAAAGCCATTGCGTCATCAGTTAAACCTGATGCATCAAGAGGGGACCTTTAGGGAGGAGCTAAGGGTACACACGGGAGTAGCTTAGTAAGCTTAAGAATATGGCTGTTTATATAGTTTAGGCCGTCAAAGCTGAGACATTCGGAGATTCCGTAAACTTCCTCCTGGAAGGTTCGCTGCCTTTACAATTTCCAAAAGATCTAGGAAATTCTTTTCTTGGGTTGTCACTTTCTTGATGCCAACTCCACATCCTGTACTATTGGTAGCATTTGTCATCCATTGATACTCGTCTTCAGCTTTGCGAACAGACTCTGGAATGCACCATTTTCAGTAAGACCTTGATCCACTGAACGTAACCCTTCGTTGTAAATCAACCCCGTCCTCTCAATAAAACTTCGAATCAGTTCCGCTGGATGTGTCCATGACTCTTCAGGTCCTATGATAACAAAGTCTTCCTTACGAACCTTCTCGAACATATACAGCCAGGTCCATCAGTGACTTATAAATGTTGGTAGTAGCTGGCAACCAGTCTTTTAAGTTTTCTACTGCATCCCATCCTACGCCAAAATTTGGTATTACTGATTTGAAAACGGCCGCTGGTTTCCGTATCAGGAAAGAGTGGATATAACCATCTGGAATGACATGATACCGGTCATCAACTGAGTAACTAGATCTTTCACAAAGACACTCTTTTCTGTGGTATCCTCTGCTTCCAACCAACCTTTGATAGATTCGGCGATAAGGTTGGTTCAAGCTGGAATCGTCCTCGCGTGGTTTCAAACGACCTTCTGGACCGAAGTGCTCTGCATTAGCATATGGCTCCAAATAGGCTTCACCTCACCATTGGCACTGATGATTTTCATAAACACCGTTTGATGCAGAACTGGGAAACGTCCACCGCTAGGATGCGAACCCGGTTCGGGCCTGTAATTTTGTTTTGAACCTGCATGGTGTTAAACTTAATGACGCGAGCTATTTTATCTGCAATAGTTTAAAAGAGAGACCGTTAAAATGGATTGTGGGCACGTTTATTAATATGGTGGGTATGCATGTTGGGCGTGGGCGTTGTGTGTGTGTGTGGTATGTGTGTGTGTGTTGGGTGTGTGTGGGTTTGGTGTGGTTTATGCGTGTGTAATGTGTGTGTTGTGTGTTTTCGATTTTACGTTCTATATAACGTGATTCATGTTCATGTGGTTGATTGATTATTTGAACGTTCAATTAATCAAAATATCAAAAACAACCTGCTACTTCAGCCGCTCCAAAAATATAGTATGAAACCTGTAGCAGCGCGATAAAAATCATATATAGTATATATATCTATAATATATATATATATATATAATATATATATTATAATATATATATATATAGATATATATATCTATATATATCATATATTAGGTGTGGTGTGGTGTGTGTTGTGTGTGTGTGTGTGTTTGAGATTGGTGACAGCGCGTAACGTAGCATTAAACCAATGTTCTCACACATATTTGGTATTTAATTTCTATGTGACAGTAATTCACCAAGTTTAAGTAGCTCCAATCCTCACACACACACACAACACACCCCACACAATATATATATATTTATATCTATCTCTCTCTCTCTATCTCTCTCCTCCTCTCTCTCTCTCTCTCTCATCTCTCTCTCATCTCTCTCTCTCCTACTCTCATTCCTAATATAGCCCTATACTTTACCCCTCGCCGACCAAGTGGGTTTACCACCCCCCACGTGATCCCCTGTGCACACAAAGCACACGACTATATATAAGGCTTTTCGTAATTTTAAGGTTCATCCTTTGTGGTCATTTTAGCGAAATAGAATTGGAGGTACCACTGCAGGGAGTCTATGGTGTCCCGTCAAAGTTGGAAGGTAAGGGGGGTTTGCCACCTTCCTGTACTTTTACTGTGGTAAAATGGTATTTTATTTTACGTATGTTGCTACTGTAAGTAAATAATGAAAATTTTGTATTTTTTTCTTATTTTTAGATTAATAACATGTGTCATGCTACTGTGGCACCCATCATTGCCAATAAATACCATTTTGCTTGCATGAATGGCAAAACGTTCGAAAAACCCTTGAGTTTGGCGATTTGCGTAAAAATTTGCTTAAAAATAAACCCTCAGTTATAACAGTTATCAATTATAAACATAAATGCAATTTTATATTTTTATATATATTCTAATGATTGTATCGCAATATTTGTATACCAATATGAACATACCTGACCACCGTGGTAGACGATGTTAGAGTCCTATAGTAACGGAATTATCTTAATGTATTCCTACACCAACAACCAAGTTAAACGGTACTTTGCGTCCGGTGTGAAAGTAATCATAGTCCGGTAGGTATTATAGTCCGACATCCATAAACGACAACGGAATAAAGTGTGAAACTAATGTTGCGTGAAGAGTCAACTGAATCGATTGCCCTATTGTTCACCATTGTTCCCGGACTGTGAGCCCGTAGGACTATATCTCCTGCCACACTTGTCGTCAGCAAGTAATTATTGAATTACAAAAAAAGGCCACGTACTTACGTTATGACATCTCATGGATGTCAAAGGTCAGAAATACCTTTCAAACACGTATAAATGAGCCTTGTGCACAAGTGATCTAAATTTTATATAATAAAACAGATTTAATGATTTGAATCAGATTAGTTCAAGAATTTGGTATGCCCAAAACAATGTTACATGTATTACATTTAAAGATTTTAGTTATATTATACTTATTAGTGTCCAATAATGTCCAGAAATATAATAAGCGTTGCAGTATGTCCTCACAGCGAAGACTCCAAAGTGACAGCATGCAATAATATTCCAAGGGTAACGATATCCATAGGAATCTTCTGAGTCTTGAAGGTAATTTTGTCCAGCAGTTCAAGACGACGGGGTTTTCCCTGGACGACACTAATATTCCACAGTATATCAGTCCAAGATAATCACCATGATTTCCATCTGTCCACAATTTGGAATCTATTTTGATTCCCAGGACTTTTGGCTTCAAAGACGACAGTAGAATAATTACAGCGACTTCACTCACATGGAATTATTATAAATCCTGGCACTAGGTACTGTACAGGTCTGCTACTCATTGCAGATCAAAACTAGCTATAACTATACTGTATAACTCCTGGTTACTACTGCTGGCCCTGAGTCCTTCCAGTGAGAAGTATTTAACTTCTCACAGCTAGATTCCTCTCTCTGTACTGCCAAATCAGATTTCACATAAATGACATCATTTGCATTGCACCATCTCATATCATGGGGAATTATCTATTTTGCAATCCGTTTTGATCTCAAAGCATAAACAAGTTGACTCAGTTTCTAAATTTACATCTTGGGAAATTCCCATTTCCCCTCTTGTGCAATCTCTCTAAACAACAGGG
The DNA here is from genome assembly GCA_023653785.1 of Ophioderma brevispina. NCBI lineage: Eukaryota > Metazoa > Echinodermata > Ophiuroidea > Amphilepidida > Ophiodermatidae > Ophioderma > Ophioderma brevispina. The sequence goes on from JAMKCH010019548.1 coordinate 60,752, forward strand.
TGACCTCAATATAGCACTAGGGGAATTTCCCTATTCTCTTTTTCATCATAAACAAAGTACTTTTCCCATGAGAAATCTTTTCTCAAATTAAATTGAGAAATTAAATAAAATAAATAATATTTTTAGTCAAAATGGAGGCCAATATAACACTTAGCCCGTTTTTAACGTAACCTTGACAGACCAAAGCCAAGATTTTCTAAATAAAGCGGCACTGGCACATTTTCAGAAAATATCAAATTTCTTCAATTTTCCTCGCAAATTATAATCTAGGCCATTGGAAGAATAAAGATATATTTTATACATAATAATTACATACCCACAACAGATAGGGACATCAATAAGAGGCTAAAGACATCCAGGTAATTTGTAGGCCAACTTTTAAGTTTACCGAAACTTTAATCAACAAATGTGTCTATTACATTCTTCTTCTTATCGTGTCCAAACACTGTGATTCTCAAATATGATCCAGCCAGAGATGAGTGCAACATCTGGCTTCACTGAATTCCACAAGGTCCTTGTTTGTGCATTGTTGCTCCAGCAATGGGCGGACCAATGGGCAGATGTTCCGTTGTCTGTGGTGCTGTTCCACAACCACAGGTAGTGTCCTGATCTGCTTCACGGTAGCCCCACTTCTGCAAGGAGACCTTAGATCGGCCAATTCTGGTTCTCAATCTGTTGAGGCCATCGCCATTCAGCCATGAGGAGTCAGCTCCAGGTGGTAGATGCTCACCAGGTTCAATACCAATAGATGTTACTTGGTTGATGGCAAGTCTTTCTTTCAACAAGGTGACTCTCTTAAGCTCCTTAGAGACTGTTTCAAGAGGTTGGACTCCGATTGGCAGCAGGTATCTGTCCAAACATAGGGTGCTTCACATTAGATACTTGGCAGCTACGCTCTTGCATGCTCACTACGCTACGACGGATGTCTAGTGGAGCAATTCCTGCTAGGATGTATAAGTTTTCCGTTGGTGTTGGACGGAGGCATCCTGTGATAAGCCGGCAGGAGGCATTAACGCTGAATCAAGCTTACTGTCATGGGTTGATCTTTCCATACAGGGCAAAGCATACTCTGCACATGAGTAGCACAGGGTAAGTACCGTCGATCTAGGGTATGTGGGCGAGCACCCTAGTGTCCAGTGAGTATTGTCAAGATGTTTATTGCGTGAACAGACGTTTACTCTTCGTCTTCTCGATGTGGGTCTTATAAGAGAGAGTGCGGTCCAAGGACTCTAGGTAAGACATGTTATCGCCATGGGGTAAAATACCAAGAAAGTGGGTGGCCATGGCCCACCCATTTATAAAAGTAAGAATTATTTTGGCCCACCCAGTTAAATATCCATCTGCCCAATGACCCAAAATGGCCCAGCCCAGTAATAAGTTGACCCACCAGTAATAGTATATGGCCAAAAATATATTAATGAAGTTGCAGTATTTGCGTTAAATGCATGGTAATGAATGAATGCTAATAAAATAAGTCACTGACAAAACAATCTCCTGAAATATGTCCAGTGGTGTTACTCTACACCCTAACCCTTAGTATTCAGGGTAGTTGAGCACTGTGACAAACTTTACTAAAGCATAATGCCTATACTAATGAATGAGGTAGGAAGTAGTTATATTGAGTTTGGTTTTTGGCCTAATCTAACTCTAGGCTAACTTAAACCCCCCCCCCCGAACCGTTGCACTGCCGCCAGCCCCAAATGTAGCGACGTTTGTTCAGCGTCCTATGGAGAATACCCATATTCGCCCCCTCAGAACATACCCGGCACCTCTCCCCCCCCCCCCATATGCAAAGGTCTGGTTACGCCACGCGTACATGTGCTCCAAGTGTTCATTTACTTCATTCGGCCCAGGGTTTCAAATTGGAAGGTAGACCCCGACAACTGATGTAGGGGCACAGAAGACAGCGTCCATTGCATTAAATGGGGCTTGACCTGGTTTTCCCCCCTACTTTGGTAACTAAGAATTTGAGACACTCAAAAACTATTCCTTATATTAATCATATGAGATCAACCAACAATTTGCACTATTTTGTATCAATCGAAGCAACTTTAAAATTGACCCCCTGTATAATAAAAAAATTGACCTTTTTATTTATTTTTTGCTGTTTTAGTTATTACGCTATTAGGTCCAGGTCTTTCTTTTGAGGGACTGCTTATGTAAACCTGGTAACCAGTACTACCTGTTCCAGGGCTGGTTGTCGGCGGCTAAACCGTCAACCCCATCAGTTTGTTAGGAAAGATGTGATTAGGAGGGTAGCTGGTACCCTGACTAGCCAACGAAAAAAGAAATACTCTACACTACAAGAGCGCCGGCTCGGAAGAGACAACGGCGGTCATCTACGCAATGCGTGCATGCTTGCCTTGATGTTGGGCGGTAGCCAAAGGCTAGCGGGCCACCGCCGCCGAAAACGGTGGATTGACGTCAGGAAGAGCATCCGTGGGGTTTCACAAATATTTGTTGCTCCAAATAAATCCTCATGGCGTACAACAAACAAAGTGGCACCAAACCAGCCAAAGGTTGGGGTGGGCGGACTTGACCACCGTAAAAAAGGAAGGTGCGAGGAATCACCTTGAGTCTCGCAGGTGCCGCCTTCCCAATGACGGTAGGCGAGCGGGGGGGAGGTTTGGTAGTTGGAACATGGGGGTGAAGGGAAAGGGGTAGAGGTAAGTAAAGAATTGAGGAAGAGGACGGTGGATAGGAGTTGGGGGGGGTAGAGGAATGAAAGTAAAAGGTGGGGGCAGGAAATAGTGAAGGGATGGGGGTGTGGGAGTTTGGTGAAAGAAGTATTGAGTGAAAAGGTGGTGGAGGTGAGAAGGACAAGAGTGATAGGGTGATGACGGTTCTGATGCTTTGCGAGGGAAGAGGTGGTGAGGTTGATATGCGGCTATGCGCCACAGTGGGGAAGGGAAGCGTGAAGAAAAAGAACATTTTATGATGAGTGGGCAGGGGGAATGGGATGGGTGAGAGATGCAAAGTGTGGGTGAATTGGTCTTATGTGTTGGTGATTTTAATGGGCCTGTGGGGGAAGGCAAAGGATCATATGTTTCGAAGGGTGTTCATGGAGGAGAGGAAATGGGTTTGGGGAAGAGGACTCTGGAGGAAGAATGTTGGAGGTTTGTGATGAAAAAGAGATGTGTTTTTTTTTTGGCCAATACATGGTTCGAGAGAAAGTTGACATCTAGTCGTAGGGGAAGGTGAGACCGGAGATTGATTTTGTGTAGTGGGCAAGAGGAAAAGAGAGGAGAATTGCAACACAGGTTGGTGGGTGTAGATGTGGATAAGAGGTACGTGTTGAAAAAAGGGGGTTGGTGAGGAAGGTAGTGCATGAGAGGAGGAAAGTATGGAGCTGAAAGAAGAAGAGACAAGAATTTTGAGATGAGAGTTTGGAGAGCTTAATTGTGGGGACTGATGTGTGGCCAGATTTGTGGGGGTGCTTTAGGCTTCTAGGCAAAACGATGGAAGTGTGTGCGGAAAACCAAAAGGAGTAGAGACAGGAAAGGTACAGGGTGGTGGAATGCTGAGGTGATGGAGGCGCGATAGAGAGAAAGAAGGATGCATTTAAGAATATGAGAAAGAACAGTAGGGCAGAGAATAAAGTAAGGTATAAGAGGTTAAAGAAGCGAGCAAAGAAAGTGTTTGCGAAGGCTATGAAGGAGGAGGCAGAGAAGGGGCTGAGTGAGTTGAGAGAGAATCCAACAAGGTGTATAAGATAGTGAAGGCAATGAAAAAGAGATGTTGAAGGGGGAAGATGTATGAGGGGAAGTGATGGAAAGTTGAATTTTAGTGAGAAAGATAGAGGTAGAGTCTGGAAAGAGCATGGAGAGAATCATGAATGAGGAGAATGAGTGGGATCAGAAGGTAGAGGCTGATGCTGTGGAAGGGCCAGTTAAGAGGGTCAGTCGGGAAGAATTGGTGAAGGCAATAAGAGAAATGAAAAAAAGGAAAGGCAGCTGGACCCTCAGAGGTGAGTGCTGAGATGATTAGTGCGAGTGGAGAGATAGGGATTGGTGTGATGATGGAGTTGTGTCAGAGAGTGTTGGATGGAGGAGGCATGCCCCGAGGGGTGGGCGGTGAGTGTGGTGGTTCCAATTTTTAACACTTAAGTGCCCAAGGGGGGGGTGGGTCCATAGTACCCAACATTTGATTTTTTTGCGATTTCTCGGTTACGCAATCAAATTTTTCAAGGACTTTTTTGCTAATTGTCTGATTTATGAATACGCTTCTCCTGATACAAAAAAAATAAATCCGCCCACGGCTTCATTAGAATAATTAGGTTGGGTCCCTAGGAACCCCCCCCCCTGGGGCACTACGGAAGAATGAAAAAAATCAAGATAATTACTATATAAAAAATTTAAGTAATTAAATCTTGGGATTGATTTGCTTAGATATATACCTTAGGAGGTAATTAATTAATAATTAATACTACTTAAATCAAATAACCTTTTATATGCTGATGGCATCAATTTTAATTTTGTCATGACCATGCTCTTAACTGTGTAAGTCTATGGGAAAACTAAGGTGATTTTGAAGTTTCTGAGAAAAATACAAGATGGTATAAATTTGGCTATATTTTGCAATGTTTATTTTAATTGGTTATTGTAGAGTAGATATAATGATTTATTTTGGTTCAAAACTTGATATTGGAGTTGCTGAGGATGGAAAATGTGCGAACCACTCTTTTTCAGAGAGTGACAATTTCAATTGGCCATAGGTCATAGGTCAAAGTTCGGATTTTCATTTTTATTGTGGGTATGTGGTTCTTACGTGACCCCCATTTACTTGTGTTAGTGTCATGATCAAACTCCCACGGGAAAGTGGTTTTCTGGGTTGGGTCCCTAGGACCCCCCCCCCACCTTGGGCACTAACGGAAGTTTTTTTTTTAGCTTGGGCACTTAAGTGTTAAACGGAAAGGGGATGCAATGAGTTGTGGTGCATATAGGGGTGTGAAGTTGTTGGAGCATGCAATGAAAATTGTGGAGACCCAGATAGCATGCATATATTGGCCCAACAATGATTCCCCATCTTGGCATCGGCATCACATGGCTAACGTATATTGGGCCACTATTGGATTTCTATTGGCAATGTGATATCGGCATCCTTTAATGGTCTAATATTGGCGCATCATATTGGCAATCGACCAACAGCCAATTTAGAGCCAATTATTGGGATAACGTTGGCCCAATATTGGCTTAAGGCTGATTGTTTGCCTAAAAATAGCAGGGTGAGAAAACAATAAAAACATACAGAAATACGCTAAAATCTCTCAAGGACGATTGTTTTGATCAGAACACAATATTTCAAAAATATTATACTATATAATACCAATTTCAATAAAAAAAATAAACTATTTGACTAGCTCAAATTATTTAATTAATTTATTTAAATAAAGCAGGTTGAAAATATATTTTGCCAATAAAAATATTGATATATTCCCAATATTGGTTCAATATCTATTACCAAGAATTGGCCCAATATTGTGCCAACATTGGCCCGGGCCCAATATTGGTCCAATTTTGGGCCGATGAGCAAATAATATTGGACCGATAACTGTAGCCAATACTGGTCCGATATTGAGTATATACTGGGCCTATATTGGCCCAATATCTCCATGTTATCTGGGGAGGGTTCTAGAGAATAGGATTCGGAAGATAGTGGAAGTGGATGAGATGCTATTTGGGAAGGGAAGGGAACGATAGATGCAGTGTTTATCTTAAGGAGGTTGCAAGAGGAATATCGAGCTAAAGGGAAGAAGTTGTATATGTGTTTTGTAGACTTGGAGAAGGCATTTGATAGGGTACCGAGGAAA
>JAMKCH010019549.1:0-22961 GCA_023653785.1 Ophioderma brevispina
TAATTGTGTGTGTACAGCCCATCCATTGTTTACAACGTTCAGGCTGTTACTGATACTCGCTTTTGAGGTCAAGAGTCATATTTCCCATGATGGCCATGGGCCAGTGATATAAATACCCGACTGCACTGGTCACTGGTGATAGTGACATTCCTGCTTGCACTCATGAGGACTAGTCCGTCCCCCCGCCAAGCTTTGTAATGGTAGCTATGTAACAGTTTTTTTCTGATTGGTTGGGTCAGATTAAAAAAAATTTGCCTTGACCAATTCCACTGTAGAATGACTTCTACAGCTAATTTATAACCAAAAAATACTTCCAATATTATAATATACATTGTGCTACACAATTACATTGTTTTTTTTTTTTAACTTTTTATATAAATATAATAATAAGTATAGAACTAATTCATTAATCAGACAATATTTCATGTGTGGGTAACAGGACAAACTTTTGTACAAGCAATGTCTGGCCATAATTACTACACAATAGTGATATTGCTTAATTGCATTGGACAAGAAGTTCCATTTTAAAAAGGGTAAAAGGGTAACCTGTAGCTTGGTGTTCCATGCAATGTGATTTCTACGTCCCAAAACAATACCAGAATACTTGTGTTCCTCTAATAAACGCCCCTGCTCTAATAACAACCCCCCCCTGACGCTTTTTTGGATAAACAATTCAAGAAAATGAGTTAAGCTTACCCATATCACATGATTTAATGGCCCGGGACTGTCGTAATCCCTATCATAATCGGGCTTTGTCGACTGCTTTCTGCTCACACGGCACATCAAAATTGTTGGACCCACTTATTGAATTATAATAGCGCCTTGGTTGAAATCCCCCAGGCATGCGCACTGAACATCCTTTTTTTTTATAAACTGTGTAAGGTGATTTTGCGGTGATTTTTGACTTTCCCTATTTGACTAAATAAACGCCCCCCATGTTGAAAATGCAAATCGCCCCTGGTGCGTTTATAGGAACAATCGGTATAACCACAAAAATCACATGAAACTCGGATGTCTATGTGTTTCACAATAAAGGTTGATCATTATGATGATGCCTGCCCTAGGTATTCATTGTAATACCTCATGGCTGTGTACATGTACTGTAGTCCATGTCCACATTCAAACTAAAATGTGTTACAAAACTCTATTGTTTTCATTCACAAATTGTGCACTAAAATGCAGAAGATGTCCTTTTACAGGACCCGTCTTGTGTCCTTTAAGTCCCCCAAAAAACAATTTGTCTCGAGAAGCAATGTGATAAATACTTTTCATTTTCCGGGCCCGCTTTGTGGACAATTTTTTCTTTTTGTTCCCCTGAAATTAAAAAACAAAATCTCAAGTGAGCAAAAACCTAAAAAAAAGGTGCTAAAAGACCAAATTTAAGCAAAATGAGCACAGTCGTCTGAGACAACTTGGTTTTTTTATTGGCCCTATCGTGCTCATTGCACGTTCTTCTTCTTTGTATGTACAATGAAAAAATTTGCCAGTTGTCCCAATTTAGTGAAATGTTCATTGCTGGAAAAAATGTCAAATTTCTGGAAACACAATCAAAATTTTCCCCTCAAGTTCTTGACTCTATTTCTTTATTACATGAGAAAAAAAAATCCCTCCAAATAACAAAATTTCCTGGGAACCAGTTCCTGCACTTTTTCCAGGCTTGGGAATTTAGGCAAAGATTGAAAGAATTTTGGCCATATGTTGTGAAATCCCAAAATTTTGAGGTAAAGTGCATCATTTTCATGACTGCATCACACAGCAACCAGGTGCACTCGCCACCACCCACCTGCACATTGTGAAGTAGGTTGTTATTGGTATAGAATACTTTCTGGTTTGTCATTGCCCCACAGTTTGGTTCAGAAGACTTCCAAGTCCTTTTCCACCCAGGCGCCAACCAAATTTGTTTTTCATGCCACCAGGAACCAACCAAATCATACCTCCACACAACAAATGTCCCTTGTAGATATCGAGATCTGCGCTTAAGTGTAGTGGATTCCCATTCTAATGGATAGTATATGACGATCAAGAAATGGTTTCACGATTTGTAAGCGCAGCTTTTTACACAGTATTTTTCAATATTTCTCTTCTTCTCTCATTTTGAAATTTCTTGAAACCAGCCCAAAAACTACTATACGTGTCGACTATAGGGCATCGGATCATATGATTAAGTGAACAGATGAGAAAGTGTAACGTCCGCCAGCGGCATGACAGCGATCTGAAAATGGGGGTCTTAACGCCTTAACCACAAAAGCCCCCTCCCCCTCGCCCTCCCAGGAAATTGATGACTTGTACTTTTCAGATAAAAACCATTTAACAAAATTGTGGGAAATCGTTGTGAAAAGTGACTTGCTTCCCAGGAAATTTACATAGTTGAAAGGTTAGGCACTATGTCCAAAAAGTTTGGAAGTCTAAATCTCTTTCCCAGGAAATGTTGATGATTTAGATTTTTTGAGATACAAGTTGTTTCCTAGTGGGACCCATTTACCGGACAAAAGACGGATGTAGAAGGGATTAAATGTGCTCAATAATAGAAACTGACCTCCCTCGCTATTCACCGGTAAAATCAACCCAGCAAAATTTTCCTTCTCGAGAAGAAAATGGCGGTGTCACTTACCGGTAAACACCAATAGAACACACTCCGTTCCGCGACAGTGGGCATGCAGGCGAGGAAACAGGACGAAATTGATAATAACCCCAACTGATTACGATCGACGCTAGGCCCTACGTGTGGACGTGTAATAGAGAGATGAGGGATCTGATTCGCCTGGATCGCGGTGCCCCAGCTCCTTGATCCTTACTAGCATCGTTTCTCGCCGCTTGTACAACTACATGTAACCTTCGAACCCTTCTCTGACGTTCACGAACATTTAACCCATCTAACCCACATTTGCCTCAGAATTTTTTTTGACTGTAAAATGTCAAAATTTGACTCCAATCCTACTATCCCAAATCCCGCCATATTTTGTTGAAGTCAACCCACAATGCTTTGCGTTGACCTCAGTGTAACGACCTTTTGCCGGCAAGTTTTATGTGGAGTTGATCGAGAGCAGCCAGGTAGAATTTACTGGTAAAACAGCGCCCAATAGAAACTGGACCGTGATCCCACCTTTTCCGGCTCTAATTCTTTTCCCGTTAAGAGATTTTCCCGGTAACCTGCAGGAGCTTCAATAGAAACACGCACAGAAAATACATAACAAAAATGTGGGAAATCTGTGGATGAAGTGTGACTGCTCCCAGGAAAAATTACATAGTTGCAAAAGTAGGCACTATACCCATGGTGGGAAAAAGTGGGAATCTGTAATTTCGGGAAATTTGACTTTCAGATAAAGAAACACTTAACAAATTTGGGTCTGTGTGAAGTGTGGACGTGCTTCACAGGAAATACAGGGTTGTACCAAAAAATAAAATGCAATCCTCGCAGTCGGTGCTATAATTAAAAAGTACTGAGAATTATTCAAATCTTTATAACAGATTCGAAGACGAACTTGTTCGTACATCCTGTTCAATTTTTGTCTGATTACGTTCACTAGTTTGAAAACAAAGGGCTATTCTGTAACCCGCTGTTGTCAAATTACCCCATTCAAACAGTTTGCCTTAGATCTTTGAAAACAGGTTTCACATTGAAAAATGTAATAAAATTCTTTGGTTCAACTTACAAAAATCGCCTGGTACTAATCCTGTCGTTTTTAAAAAAATAAATTGAGAAAATTATTTGTCGTCATGTTTTATTATATATCCACGATCTTTTCTTGTCTGTACGGTATTTTTCCTATGCTCATATTTCGAATAGTAACTTAGCGAATTGGCCAAATTTTATCTCTAGTGGGTCTGCCCGTCTTGACACAAATCTGCGTGAAATGTAAATTTGACGGGGGGATGAAACACCAAATGAATGGAAACTGGTTGGGGGATATATATAATTTCAAAATTATGTTATTTACTAAAATATTGTCGTATGTTTATCCACGGTCTTTATCGTCTGTACAATATTTCCTTACGCATATTGAGAATGTAAAAAACTTAGCGACTTGGCCAAATTAAATGTTGTATTCTCAGTGTGGTCTGACAAACCAGTGAATTTTGCAAATTGCAGCGGAGGGATTAATCCAAATAAAGGAAATGGTATGAATGGATGTTGAAGACTATTATGATTATAATTAGTTATAATATGGACCAGTTATAGACAACAAACAACACAAATACAGTACTTCTCAGGATTATAGATTATCAGAGCTACGCAAACTAAAGCGTGAGTTTGGGATTTCTCGTTAGTGATTTCGTAGAAAGGTCCACGTCTCCAACGCACAAATTTTACCAGGACTTTCCCGTACTAACGCGTTCTGATTGCGTACTGGCGGACATAAATCTCAAACGATAATCTCTTCCTAAGCCATTTACCCGGCTCCCGTTTTTGTTACCTTTCTAGTTGTCGGTCATTTTACAGCTTAAAAAAACCCAGTATGCAGAAATGGGGCCTACGGGCGCCGTTCGGTTACCATTTAAAAAGCCGTATTGTTTGCCGACTTTGACAAGCAATGGACGAAATCCGGGCCTGCTGTAGCGAGCATGGGCGAATTACTGCTATTATTTTATTAACCTTTTTTTTTTTTTTTTTTTAATTTTGCATTTTAAAAAGCTTTTTGTATTGTGCCGACTATGGAACAAGTGCAAAGGACGAACTCCTAGGCATGTGTAGCGATCACGGGCGAAACAACTGCTAATATTTTTATGAGCGCCCTAATATTTTTTTATTAACCCGTTCACTGAGTTCCTATATTGGATTATGACAACCATCAATTTTATCAAGTTATATCCGAAAAATCTTGTATTATTAGTTATGGTATCTAGAGCTCTCTTTGGGATGTAAGTGGGAAAGGACGAACACACCTAGTTGCCAAGCACCCTAAAAATACGAAGCAAAATCAGAAGCATTCTTATCGGGAAAATGACGTTTTCGTAATGGACCGCTCTATTTTATGCGAGTACGCCCAAATAAAAACGTTCATCACGGTAGAAGTCCTTTTACTAAAACTACACCCAATTCGCCAAGTAAAAATGTTGGAAATAGCAAAATTTTGGAAAAATAATTAATGTAGAAGATGTTCATACATGTTTTAAAATGCCGGTATTATTTCGTTAATTAGTACATTATGCGAAGGTGAAGAAAAGAAGAGAAAAAAACAAAAACTAACTTTGAAGGAGATTTGAACGTCGTCACACTTTGAAGCATGCATGGGAGTCAGGGAATTCCAGTGGGCCACAGTTTTTTTTATTTGCCTTGTTTATTATAATACTAACGTTTTACTTGAACAAAACTTTAAAAAAATATATTAAAACACACGATATTTTCCTTTCTTTTCAATTACAACTTATTATCATGTAAAACACTTATTTAGTTATAATCGCAATTTCTAAGGGCCAAATTAACGATAAATGTATGATTAATTAGAAGCTGCAGCCTGCGGAATACGTCCACGGGAAGCAAGCCCTGACAAATAACACACACACGTGTAACCCTACAAATTACCATTTTTTAAGTAATTTTCTATTTGGCGTCACACAAAAAAATTGTTCAAATTTGCAATCAATATAGCTCAAGATGTCGAATTAAATCTACAGTCTTTGATGACTATGGATTGAAATTGACTGTGCTAGCATAAAGACGAAAATTATATACCATCTGTTCTGTAAAGTTACTTTTATGATGATTCAAGTTGTTTAAACTATCACACGTGCTTTAGCCGGGTCTTCAGTGATTAATAATAAGAGTTAACAGGTTTTTTATGTACTTGAAACACCGTTTACTGTGTGTGAGGGGTGAGAGTCAGGATGCATATACTGATTGATCCAGATATGTCCCCAAGTGCAGATGCATCACATCAGTCAATTGATTGGTTACATCACAGAGTGGTGACCTTGATATGATTTATGATTTATGCTTGTTTCATGTTTTATCCAGTTTTTGGGACAAGGGTGAAAAAGTTTAAAAACGTGCAGGTTTTTATGTCAGGTTCAGAAATTCGAATATCAAACTCTTCATTAACATTATCAGTGATCTGATTTGCTAAATCAGAAAATAAAAAAATTCATCCAAAAAATAAGGTTTTTACATGTTTGTTAAAAGTACACGTATCTTACATAACCCTGCACAAATGATAAGACCAAAAGCAACCAAATAAGGGCAAAATTTGCATTTTAGTCATTACTGTCCGTAAGGGACACTACTACACGTCATTCAATGGAGATTCGGATCTTGTGAACACTGCGTTTCTGAACTTTTCTGGCAATTATTGGGTGGAAAGGTATTTTATGAATATTCAACAGACTTATTCTTCAAATTAAGCTATTTGAAATTTCAAACAATTTTGAACTCTTTTGGGTGAATCACTGATGGGTGTCTTAAGTCCTAAGGGCGGGGGTCCATGGTCCCAAGATTCAGTTTTCCAGCGATTTGTCACTTTTAAAAACTAGTTCGAACTCTAATTTTTGGGTAATTGTGGTTGTATAACTTATTGAGCGCTTCTTTCCATAAAAAAAAAATTACTACAATTTTCTCGCCGGTTAAGAGATAAATAGCGGGTCATGTGGATTTTAATCAACCCCTACCCTTAGGCACCAACGGGAGTGTGTTTTTAAAAAAGTAAAAATTAGCAAGGCCTGTTGCCAGAAATATTTTCTGCTTACGTATGATAATATATGAAACAAACTTGATATATAAATAAAAAAATAATTAACCCTCTATGTGCTGAAAAGAAAGCAATTTCATTCATTGAGTGGACTGAGCGCCATTGTATCAAACCTTTGGTAAATACATGTTGTAGTTACTACCCCACAAAAAATACAATAATGTACAAAATGGTAGTGTAATTTGTGCTAAAAATTGGTTCTTCTAGGGCAGATAAAATCAGCATGATTTAACAACTTAGTGTAGCTGTGGGAAGCAGGGTTGTTGGAAACATCATGACATTTTGAGCATTTTTGACGCATTCCGAAACAATGATTTGCACCTAATTTCCAGACGATAACCGGAACTCAAAATATTGCACCTTTAGCTTGTGTCTTGTCCAGGAACACTCCCCCCTTATGTGGGCTCAACCTGCCTGTATGCCTAGGATTGACATACAATTTGCATTCAAAGTTTCTGCGAAAAGAGTATGCTAAACAATTTCGAACATTCATTGAAATAATGCTTCAAAGTTAGGGTGTACAAGATTCAATAATTGTTTTGATGTCAGACTAATGAAATAAGTTTACATTTTTCTGAATTTGAAGGTTTGCACAAAGGTATCGAAACAATCAAATAATGTCATGATGTACTTGTGCGGACTCATCCAAAGTCTCTTTGCCATATATCACAAAGAGTGATTCTGTGGGACAGAGTGAAAAATGGAGTGGCCTATCTTTAAGTTAGCATAACGTATCAATGCAACGATTCAAAAATTCAAACATTTCTATAGTAGCTAAAATAATCTTGTTGTATATGTGACAGTCAATAACTAGGAGAGATTTTCACTGTGATAAATGTAGAAAAAATTTAAACAAACACGAGGTAAATCTTTTGGACTCGCCCTGGAAAAATCAACTTTTGTGTTCACTTTAAGACATTTATGTAGCCATATAAAAAGTAAGATATATGTGCTATCTTGAAAATGAAATGAATTTTGGTTGTTATACTGCTGAAATTTTGAATAAAATCCTGAAAAATTGCTTTTGGTGGTTTTTTAAGGTAAAATGTAAAAAAAAAAACCACACATTGTCTGATTCATATTGTTTTAAAAAGGAGTAAAATTTTAAGGGCTGTGTTACACCATTCTATGAGAAGAAGATTGTGCCAAAGTTGGTAGTTATAGCTTTTGTTGTTTTCAAAGGGACACCCTAAACAATAAAAGAGGAAGGGATCACAGATAAACGTTAAAACATAAAAAACCAACTATTTTTATCCCCTGGCTTGAAAACCAGAGGGGATATTGCGAGGGTGCAAATGTCCATATGTATGTACGTGTGTGTGATGTGTGTATGATCCAGTTTGGTTAGGTTTTCATTTTTTGCATGTCTCTTTGAAAGTTTAAGTCCGATTTAAATCCAGACTAGACATTAAGGGGCTGTGGGGTTACCTCATATGTGGGGATGTCAAAGGGTCATGGACCAAGGTCAAGTTAATCTGAGGTCAGTTCCCAGACTGCCTCTTGCAGGAGGATGACGTGAGTTATTGCAGTATTTTTTATGATACAAATTAGGTTCAACATTAAAATTTTTAAATCCGAATTTAAATATCTATTTCAATTTTAACTTCAGTTGCAGATAATAAAATACATAAGAATTGATTTCTTGTGTTTTTTATTGGTTTTTAATGGACGATATTTATCATTTATGCGATAACTTTGGAACCATGACCCAAATTTATGTCAAACAAAAAGCAACTGAAAGATAAAATTCTGCTGCTTGTCATAAGTTTATTTCTAAAAATGGTGTTTTTAGCCATTTCCCTGGTAGCCCATTACCAAAAACATTTGCTTTTAAAATCATATCACCAAAACCTCTGATTTTGAGTAAAATTGGTCCAGTCATTTTGATAGTAGAAGCAAAATTGTGTACCATATTGGCTAATGCGCAGATGTACTAAAGACAGACCTAGCTGTCAAAAGTTGTGTCCAATATTTGTATCATCCAATGAAATTTGCTGGTCTAATTGGCTAAATCACCTAAGTTTAATCACCTAGCCCAGGATACTCTTATCACAAATTTATGACCATACTTGCTGGTGATCAGTTCAATCACCTACTTAGAGGGTGTTCGCGTGGACACGCTAGTTCATTTGTGTTTTGATGGCTAAAGACCATAGCCAAATAGAATTATGCTCAACTAACCATAGTCATGTGATAGTGTACAGCAGGGTTCCATAAACATGCTCACCTGTTGGAAAGTCATAAAATATAAATTCAAAGGATGGAATATTTGGAAAAGAGTATTTCTTAAGTTCTGCAATCTGCTATTGTTCCTGCAGTTCAGTCTACAAGACTTACAAGAAACATGTTGGTGCTGGGCACCAATGTATGCCGCAGAATTATTTAAAACATCCGAAAATAGCCAAGAATTGAGAAATAAATAACATTTTTCCAAACAAAACAATGCTAGTGTATGTGACTTTTTCAGCCTATCAATAGATAGGCTTATGCCATCGAGTAGAAGATTTCTGTCAAGGGCAGCCACTAAAATATAAACTAGTATTTTGTAGCATGTTCAATTCTCGTGAAAATCACAGTTATGCAAGTATTGAAATTGCTGGTGCTTTCTATGAAACAATTTTGTGAAATTTTGAGTTCAAATTGGTTTTTTGGGGTATTTTTTGTATTTTTGCCCTGATTTCCAAGGTGACAATTAGTAGGCATTTTTACATGCAGCATCACTTGTCCTAGCTGCTATGTTGTATAATGCTAGCCTTGATAGATGCATTTGCAGCCTTATATTTTACCTGGGTTGGTCAGTGTGCTGCCAATTACATGTTTGCCAGCTAGCTAGGGTCATGGACTTTTAGCAAGGACACATCCCATATCTGTTGGTATAACAAGCTCAGTACTTGGTCATACATATGTGCGTTAGCAATATGCTTGTACCAGAGTTTTTAAAATACAATGATATGTAACTGTGTATTTTCATAATAATCCCGTGAATGCACCCAGCAATAAATTTCCTGCTTGTGTATCTGGTCAGTCAGATAGTATATCTTCTACCCCTAATAAAAATCCAATATTTCTTTCTCAATTTAACCGAAATGTCTGAATTTCTTGGATCCACAAACCTTTCCTCTTTGTGTGTATGTGTGTCATGTCCTGTATCCCATCTGTTCCCTGTCTCTCTGGCTGTTGCATGTTGTTTAGGTGTGTCCTATGTAAATGTGTGTTGTAAACAGATTTTCAAAAATTAGAATTAACAATTTGACAAATCTGTAATGCTCAGTCTAGCAGACCAAGAAACCTATTTGTATGTACATTTACGTGTCTTAATATGGTGTGTATGTATGCATGCGTGTGTGTGCGCGCGCATGTGTATGTACGCATGCAGCGCATGCATGGATCAGGGTAGATGTCCAAAGTAAAGAATGCCAATAAGAACGTATCTCATTATAACGGCATTCCTTTGGACATTAACATTTTATTTTGCACTTGTCAATTTTCAATCCCGGCCCTGGGGGTCCCGGGAATAGCGGGGACTTAGCCGGGATGTACATTTTGCTGTCGTGACACCCCCGCCTTTGTCTCCGCTAAAGTAGCACGAAGTCCCGGGTAGCCGGGCTTTTATTTTTGTACATCTCCCCATGTCCCGGCCCCTACTAGCGGGCTTCGTTGTGACAATCCCTTATATTCTCGGCGATTGGGGCGGGGATGGCTTTAAAACTCTGTACAATCCGGCTCAGTCCCGGCCTTGCGACAACATCTAAATCAGACTACATTTTGGATCGCCAGAGTGTCATAACCGAGCCGAAATTTCAACACACATCGTAAGTTTATTTTGAGAACCAAACCTCGTTTCAGTTGGTTTGTTAAAAAAATCCACATTATCCAAGGCGATATCCGACCACTAAACAAGGCAGAGGTAATATCTAAAACCCTGCATCATATCTGCCAAGTACACCTTCAGCCAAACACAATATCATTGGCGTTTTGTCGGCCTACTCTGTGATAGTGACTTGCGAAAATAAACTTGAATTATGCCCATGCCCTACTCTGTCAGTGGGTATAGACCATATTGCGACCCTGTCAGGGGAGGCACTCAAGCATCTTTGTTGGCAATGCATGAGGATTGGCGATATAGGCCGCAGAGAACAAAAACGCGAAAAACGTGCATACAACCAGCATGTTATTTGTTTCATAGCGATTCATATTTTCATTTTTCAATATTAAAATGCCCTCGTTTTATGCAATAAAATGACAATATTTCCTGCATTTAGCAAGAAATATCAAATAGCCTTCACTACCTACGGTGATTTTTCTGAATTAATAATCAGACAAACTTCTAGTATTAATTGTGATTGTGATATTATTTTTAAACAGTTTCCTGTTCATTTTTGATGTTTTTTTGCTAACTTGGAATACCCTACCACATTCCCGCCGCGTAAGCCAACCTTTTTAAAAACCCATGCAACGGCCAGCGGAAGCCAACCTTTTTAAAAACCCGCACGGCGAACAGCGCGAAGCTGTACCTGGGTTGTACAGTTGCCGAATAAGAACAATAATAGTTATTTCAATTTAAATATGACATGATAGAAACTATGAACATTTGAGTTTAATTTAGTTGTTTTTTCCGATTTTGGCACTTTCCCGTTGTTGTTCTTCATAAGTTGTTTTAAATCACGAACTTTCGAGTTTAATTTAGATTGAGCTTGATTTGTTCTATTATTTTAGCTTGATTTGTTCGATTTTTAGCTTGATTTACTAATTTGGCTGTTTTTGGCCTTTTTCCGAGATTTTTTTGTCTAATTTTGGCCTTTTCCGTGTTTTTAATAGCTGGAAGTTTAATTATTTTTACATGTACCCATACGTTCGAGTTTTATAATTTGTTGAGCTTGCTTTGTACTTTTTGAGCTTGTTTTTTTTACACTAGTGGGCTATTTTAGCATTTTTCCCGTTGTTTTTTAAAAGGATAAAGTTGGGATTTTATATGATGTATACTCGAGTGTGAAGTAATGGTTTTATACGGGCAACCTCGCGACAGCGGCGACAGCGGCACCACCCCTGACTCCGGAGTTTACTTGTTTTTTTCTTGTGCTTGCTTATCAAGTGGTTTTTTTTTTAATTTAATTTAATTTAGATGTTTGATTTACGATTTTGCTAATTTTAGCCCTTCTCGTTGTTTTCAATAAAGTTGGGTTTTTGTTACAATTTTGAGCCAGATTTGTACACTATTTGGCTATTTTGGCCTTTTTGCTGTTGTTTTTATGATAAGTTGACGATTTTTTGGTTATGGAATACGTCGAGTGTTTCTCTTACCGGGTGTGAAGCAGTGGCTGTTGCCTGTGCACCGGCGACACCGGCGACGCGCAAGACTGCTGCCGCTGTTTTGCTCATTATTGGCTCTAGCTGAATTGATACCAACACATCTTTCGTAATGCGAAGATGTGGTACTCATGCAGCGGCGACAGCCCAAAGCTAAATGGCTATTTTAATACGGGGGCATGGGACACACCTTTTTAATAGTAAAATATAGTCAAATTTTTAAAGTCATTTTCAAAGTTAAGCAACGCAGAAAGGCATTCGCGACCATTAACACGTAGGAATTATTTTCAACTTAACCAGGCCGGAAAGCCGAATCACAAGGGGAAAATGAGTCATTCTCATTTCATATCCCACGAATTGTTTCCCACAAATAAAATGTTTTTTCCAAACATTTATGTTTGTCCAAACATTTCCCAATCGCCCGATTTAACATGTTTTCCACCAAATACGGGTTTGATATTTTTTCTTATTTTATTCTTAACACAAAACAAACACACTCTAATCATTTAACATGTGTTCTTAAAAAACGCAATTAACGACACAAACTCGAATCCTTTTAACATACTTTTAAATATATTTTAATCATTTTATCCTTTAACGCATACACGAATACAAACTCTTATCATTTTGAATGTTTTTCTAAACATAAAATCAATTCTTGCATTGTACCACTTCTAATAACGCATTGCTAACATAAACTGCTCTTATCAATTTAACATGTTTTCTAAATAACATATTTCTCAACAACAACCGGGAAAATGGTCCAATTTAAGTAGATATTTTCCACTATAACTTCCAAACTAACGTCCTTTATCGCTCCCTAAATCAATAGGGTATATGAAAAATAGCTTCTTTCTTTTGATGCCAAAATGTTGAAAATGTTTTCTACTACTTTCGCATCGCAATTGACAGGTTTTCAAAACCACATAATTACTTACTCGCATCGGCAGTTGAATTGTTCTTTAAAAAACACCGCAATTCAACAAAATATTCTAAACATAATTTACTCGCCTCGTAGAAACTCCATTATTATCTTCCTTTAGAAAACAAAGTTTTTCCCCTTTTTTTCTAGTCAAATCATCGATCTTTGGAACCCGTTCTTTAGAAAACAAATAGCTCAATCATGGATAACACCAAGGGTGAACGTAAACCAAGATCAATTTAAGGATACATTCTAAGTAGAAATCTTAAACGGTGTTTCCAAACAACAATGCGTTAAGTTGAATTTTCTGTTATACCAAATAAATGTGTTTACAAGGGTGAAATGGGTCGTATCTTAATGATATTCTTCTAATATAAACCGTAACCATTTAAACACAAATTGCAAATATTGAACATGTTTATTTAACATTGAGCATGTTTTCTACACATCAAAGTAAGGGTGGAGCGTTGAATCGTTTTCTTTCATTTACTGGCATCGCAATTGACATGTTTTCTAAAAACCAATAAAGATGTAAGATGGGTCGTTCTTTAAAAGATATCCTTCTTATATCAAAACCATGATTATCTCAACGGTATATATTGGAACATGTTTTGAAAACTTTGAACATGTTTTTTCTAAGAAGACAAAGGTAAATGGGCCGTTCTTCCAAAGATTCAATGATCCGTCTACAAATTGAATCATTCTTACGTGTTTCCAACAAGCAAGTTGAAGTTCTTTAACCATTAAATAAACTGGATATTTATTAATCTTTTCCCTGGAGATGGCCAGCGCACACAAGTTATGAAAAAACCACATATGGCCCCACTTGGGCCGGATTCGAACGCGGCGGCCTCGGAGGTCGCCGGTTCGATCCGGCCAAGTGCACGTATGGGTTTTTTTTTTTTTCAATCCTTGTGTGCGCTGGCCATCCCAGGGAAAATTAAATAAATAATCCATCCTTGTCTACCTGGAGAACAAGTAGATTAAAATTCAGTAAATAAACTGTTTACAAGGCAAAGATGGGTCGTTCTTTAAGATATCCTTCTTAGACCCTATCAGTGATTGAAAAATATTTGAAATTGCAGGAATAGCTCAAAGTGAAGGTTAAGTCTGTAGAATTCCTCATAGTTTACTTGTCCAGTCTGTAGACACTGAACAAAAGTAAGAAAACTGCAGTGTTCCAAGATACACGATTCTCCATTCAATGCGTGTTGTAGTAATTGTCCCGTTCGACAATAATGAACTAAATCTCCTGATACCCGTTCCTTATTAGGGGTTGCTTCCGGTCTTATCATTTGCAGGTATGTTATGATACCTGTACTTGTTACAAAATTCATGCAAAAATTCTATTTTTGATGATTTTTCGATTTGCTGATTTTAGCAAATCACTGATAGTGTCTTAATATAAACCATTAAGTAATCACACACACTGTAAAGATATTGAACACGTTTTTAAACATTGATATTTTTATAAACAAAGTGAAGTGGGTGAAGATGAATAGTTCGTAACCTGCAAATAAAATGTTACCAATGGTGAAGATGGGGTCGTTCTTTAAAGTAATCCTTGCTTAATATAATCATATTCAAACACAACGGGCAAATATTAAACATGCTTTTTAAACAGTGAGATGTTCTAAACAGCAAGCAAGGGTGAAGTGAATCGTTCTTTAACACGCAATTAAATGTTTCTAAACTAATTTACTGGTTGTATACGACATGAATAAAACGCACAAGGGTGAAGGTAAAACAAAGATCAATTTAAAAAAATTAAAAAAATTAAAAAAATTAAAAAAATTTTTTTAGAATATTTAGAATCGTCTTTAGAAAACAAATACTCAAATATGATCCTTACAAAACAATCCATTATTTCTTTAGAAAAACAACGATTCAATTTAGTTCCTTCTAAGTTGCATAATTCTTACGTGTTGTACAAAAACAAGCAAGGGTGAGGTTGAAGCTCTTTAACCCGCAATTAAAATGTCTTCTTACCATTCTTACCCCGCATCGCAGGTTGAATCGTTCTTCAACCCGCAATCAAATATTGCTAATCATAATTTACTTGCATCGCAAACTCCATCATTATCCTTCTTTTAGAAAACAAAGAGTCAATTTAATGACCATTCTAAGTTGTTGCTACAAAACTCTGGAGCTTCGCACTGTTGCGGTATCCGACTTTTTAAATTTCGCGCGGTCGCCGATGCCACTTCATTTTAATGTGTTTCCAAAACCAAGCACCTCTAATTGTTTTTTGAAAGTTGAGTCATTCTTTCAACGCAAACTTAAACCAATAACGGGTGATGAAGATGGGTAGTTCTTTAAAATATCCTTACGTAATGTAAACCATCTGTAATGATCGAATATGATATGGAACATTTTGTAAATTGAGCCTAGTTCTAAACAAGGTTGAAACTGGGAATGGGTAGTTCTCAAAGATTTCAATTCGCGAAGTCACTTCTTAATAGATTGGGGTTTGGGAATGAAGTCCATTCTATCCAAGATTCTATCAAAAACTTTATATACTTTTTAAATCGGGGGCCATTCCCCCTTTAACCCCCAAGTTATGCAGTTCATGACATATCATGATTTTAGCCCCACAATTACACCGAGATAGGGAATAAAGTACGGCAGCTATTCGTTTGAATACTCATAAATGTTACTAACAAACAGCGTCCTTATGATGTATTGCGTACAGTATGGGATATTACTCTTTTGGTTTCTTGAACGTTGAAAACTGGAAACAAGTGTTTTACCATTCTTTGAATCGAATGGATAATAATCTTAGTCCTAGTCCTAAACTTCTACCAGTGGGCTAGAGAAATCCGCCGCTTGTCGCCGCTGTAGCCGCTGTTGCTGTAAAATCTGAAGCTTCGCGTGTCGCCGTATCCAACTTCTTTAAAGGTTCACTTTCACGCCGTCGACAGAGTCAAACTTTTCATAATGGTGGAAGTTCGCCACTGTCGACTTTTAAACAAGGTTGGGGGAAGGGCTCCAACCACTTGTGTGTCTTGATCAAATGAACCCAGGTTTGTAGAAAGCTACCCTAACACTCTCGACTGCTCTGCCGCTGGTTGCCTACAAAAGTGACGCTTCGCACTGATCCGCAAGTTAGAAGTAGGGGAAAAACCCCTCTCCTTTCGTCCTACTGATAAAAATGATCCAAACAACAATCATTCTCGCTGTTGCCGCTGTCGCAGTGTGCCTGTAAAGGTGGAGCTTCGCCTGTCACCGCTGCCCAATTAGTTATCCATCAATTCATTGAATGAGGAGTATTGCCATCGAGAGCGGCGGGTTTTAATGTCGGTATCTTGCGAAACTAGTCGGCAGTTGTATGTAGTGTTCGCCAAAATTTGGCAAAATTGTTCTGGAGCTAGTGGCCTTTCGCCGTAGGTTTATTTTGGAATTTAGTGACGGCAGTCAGTTTGGGTAACTTTTATATCTTTTGTCAAGTGTTTGGCACATACTTTGATTGCCGTGCTGTCGCTCTTTCTACTGATGCTATTGGTTCTATGTGGGCACATATTAACCGGGTTTTCTAGTGGGGTTTCTTCAGGCGATAAATGAATGGTGTGATGTTCGTAACACTCAATATTCTACCAAGGGCTTACCAGGGGACTGAGGTCAAACGCAAGTGCGAGTTCATTGACTTCCTTGAGTAGATTTAGTGTAAACCAAATTCCATGGATTGAAGGTGTCGACCCGATAGAGAGACCCAAAAGAAAGAAGTGGTTTTACTTGAGATCAGACTGAGTTATGTTTATAACTCGGGGTTATTTTGCAACCAAAGTCTCAAAAGAATTTCAGCAGACGGATAATGTTGCCTACTTCAGGTGAAGCAAAACTTCCCAAAAATATTAAGTCCTACCTAGCAAGTTTGGTATCGTGGTATCGTACTTTGCAGAAGGCAGCCTTGTTTCCCATATGGCATTATACGACTATTGCATAGTGTTTATGGTATTGGAGGGGAAAAAGTGGGTTTGTTGGTGTTGCTTGTTGGTTCGACGGCCAAAGGTTAGAATTTTTAGTTTCTGTATTTAGTTATATTTTTGGAGGCTTGAGAAACAACTTGGTGTATGCCTGAGAAACCTATCTGGTGGCATTATTAATTCTTGTTGGCGGTGTTCGAACAATGTATACCATGCCCGCGTGGCTGTTACTCTAAACGATGTAACACTTCGTTGACCGTTTAAGGCACCTGAAACTGTTTGAAAACCGTTCTGGACTTTATAACGGTCCTTGAACGTTGAAGGCACTTTCTAATTATTAGGTTTTCTAGATATAAATATTCGATTAGTATAAATATGATAAAACAAAAAGTCAGGGATTCACTTGCGACAGACGGTGGGCAGACTTCGGACGATTTAAAACCCTTACATGGGATTACTATATTTATTGCGTTGGGCAGACAACACGCTTGCCTTACTTTGTGACGGGTTTTAGATTTTGTGTCGACGGTGCTCCACTACATGATTGGCCGAACCATTCGACTTTTACTTTTAATATTTCCGCTGTGTTGAAAAGCGGAAATGTTGAAATAGTGGCGCCTGAACCATATCAATACTAAGTGGAATTTTGGAAACATCTGCCAGAAATTAATTACATTTTGATAGGGATATCCTAAAACATTGTTCAAACACGAGTCATGCGGCATTTGGCAATAATAATCCTCTATTTTTTTATAGAGGGTATCCTCAAAGTGGCCTGAAACATACGAAAATTAATAGAGAATTAAAAAAAAAAACCCGTAAACCCGAACAATTTGCTTGCTACCAGTGATGTCAGGACCCCTCTGATATCCTTATTACATGTGCAACCAGCGTCAATGTAGTGCCTGTAAAAGCGATGCATATACGATTGTTATCAAGCTTGCTGCCTTAAAGGATCATGTAGGCATGCAGTGGTAAACCTGGAGTGTGAAGTAAACTGTTTAGTGTACAGTTGCCGATTACCTTCACACGTAGTGAAAAGAACCACTGACACCAAGTCTCCTATTGAGTATACAAAGAGTGGCCTCTAATGACCGAGCTATGTGGCCTTGGACCCCATTTTGTCATCTTATAATAAAAACACTTATGAAACTAAAAAATGCTATGAGGGGGGGGGGTCAAATAAAGGAACACTGGTCCAGGACTGTCGTACTGGTATGCGCAGAGATGACCTATGATGACCCATGTGACCTTTTTGACCTGCTAATGGCCCTATGTGACCTTTGACCCCATTTGGTCAAAATCTATATTACCTAAAAAAAATCACCTTTGTGGGCTTTGGGTTTGTCCGCTATGGTTTCACCGTCCTTTACATACGGATATGACTTTTGGGCTGGTGGTAGAGTTTCGCCATACGAGTTTTATGGTCACCATTTTGGGGGGTCATTTTGGAGTCAAAGGTCATCAGGGGTCATGGAAATGATGGTGGTGTTGAGATAAAATAAAACGTATAACAAGTAAGGAAATTAAGTAAAACTTCCTTTTTAGGGCGGAAAAGATAATATAGTCCTTGGTTTCTGACATAGTTTTTCCTCCCGACTTTCGGATGGGACCAGCACAGCAATATTTTTAAATTTACCTTTAACTGCTATAGGCCTATGCTGTGTCTTAAAGGTTAAAATTAACTCCAGTGGTGGTCAAAGGGATAGGCCTACAATATAATTGACCTGTTGTGATTTGCTGTTTGCCTTTTTGGAGATTGCTCCATCATTACTATTAGTGGCAAAAGTGTTTGTTTATAATTATTACTTCCTGGTTGTTGACTTTGTTCCCACTGAGCATCCCCGAAATAGGGGTCTGTCAGACGGCGGAGCCCTGTCAATTTTTTTCGGGAAGCTTTATTTTTAAGAGCTCTATCTCATGGTGCATTCCATATGTTTGGGAGATGGCTTCGTTTTCAAGTTAGGAGCTTTAAAGTTGATTTTACTGGACTTTCATTTCAATAATTTTTTTGACAATCTCCATGAATGTATAGTTCCTACTGACAGTTCCTTAAATGGGGGCGGCATACGCCTGAGCCCTGTCAATATTTTTTGGGACATCTTTATTTTAAAGAGCTCTATCTCATGATGGCAGTTCATGACTATGTATGGTGGCTTCGTTTTCAGTACGAACCTTTAAAGTTGACTTTTACTTCAACCTTTTTCATTCAGTCTTTTAAAAAAAATCCAAATGGACTACGTTCCTTCTTGACAGTTCCTTAAATGTGGAAGCTTTCAATTGATCTTTAATACAATAGCCATTGCTGTATCCCTCTTGAAGAGGTATTACACTGACAATGCTCGCTATGTGTCAAAAACTCCCTTATTCTAATCAAATCTCCGATCCCAAGATCAATCTCCCCGATTCCAATATCTCAATGGTGGCAGCTCTGCAGATATCCCAATGTCGTTTCGGGTAACTTAACCATGCTTTGACGTATGGATATGAGTTTTGGTATGTGTTAGAGTTTCGCCGTACTACTTTTGTGCGTCTGTTTTCGAGGGGTCCATTTTGGGGTCAAAGGTCATCCAGGGTCGTTATCGGTAACATGGCTGTGCTTTGACATATGGATATGAGTATGGTGGTAGAGTTTTCGCCATACAAGTTGTCGGGTCATGTTTCGAGGGTTCATTTTGGCGGTCAAGCGTATCCAGGGGTCGTCATCGAGTAACGTGGCTGTTGCTTTGACGTAGGATATGAGTTTTGGTATTGTGGTAGGTTTCGCCGTACAAGTTTTGTGATCATGTTTTCAGGGGTCATTGTGGGGTCAAAGGTCATCAGGGGTCGTTATCGGGTAACTTGGCCGTGCTTGACGTATGGATATGGTTTTGATATGGTGGTAGAGTTTTGCCGACCATCTTTTGTGGTCACATTTTAGAGGGGTCATTTGGGGTCAGCAGTCATGTAGGGGTCACTATGGGTAACTTGGCTGTGTTTGCATAACCCATTGTTTGTTATGCGTTGACGTATGGATATGAATCACCCAGGGTGCTAATTAGGTCGATTACAGTACCTTGGTTTCTCTTCTGAAAACTCAGTATACTCATCTAACAAGTATACTCAGGTAGCGAAGACCCACGCGCAGTGTGGGCTCCACACTAGTATACAATTTCTGCAAATAAGTTCAGTGGAACTCACCAAAATGTCAAAGGAAATGTAGGACTCAATAGGTAGTACAGTTTGACCTCTACTGACCTAAATGACCTTTGGCCCAACGTTCAAACCTTTGCACATTCTATATATTTATACAGGTGGTCTGTCTGTCACGTGGTTTGTCTGTCTGACTGCATAGGTTCTCTGAGACCGAGGATTGCACCTTCCTGCAACTTGGTGGGTGGGTGGCCTTGACCTTACGAAGACCGAGTCGGTATTGGCTTGTGGATCAAAGGTCATCAGGGGGGTCTTCAAGTCTCAAAGGAAGCTACAATGGGGGTAAAACTGGGTGTATCAGACGAAACTTGGGGGCGGGGTCGATGGTGATGATGAAAATTTTAAAGGTCATGGAAGGTCATCAGGGGTCATCAAGGTCAAGGAACCGCAAACCCGAGGGTCATTCTGCCAGGTGATCGCAAAACACAGTGATAGCCAAATCCGAGGATCGCCTAGTAAAATTTACTATTAAAAACCACCGGTCAGAACTATTTCTTACGGTATGTACAGAATAAACATTTATGGACCATATGCCCTTTTGACCGCAAGACCCTACTGGACCTTTTTTGACCCAAAAATATCAAACATTATTCCAAGTTAAGTTGTATAGCCACAAACTTGCTCAAGAAACCACTGGCCAAGACCCTTGGGATATATGTCAATTGACGTAATGGATCTAACATGACCCTATGAACCCACAACTCCACATCCCAACATCCAATTGATGGATTACTGAATCATTGATGCACTCGTTTAAACAGGAGGAAGTGGGGGTCCAAACCCCCTTCCTTAGTCTCTTGATACAAAATGACACAAGGGCTTAGAACAACAATATTAACGCTGTTGCCGCGTCGCCGCTGTTGCCTGTAAAATCTTGGAGCTTCGCGCTGTCACCGACTTGCCCAATTTTTAAACAGGAGGAAGGGGGGTCCAAACCCCCTTCCTTAGTTTGTGATACAAAATGACCTCAACGGGCTAGAACAACAATATTAGCGCTGTTTGCCGCTGTCGCCTGTTAAAAATCTGAGCTTGCGCTGTCACAGTGCCCAATTTTTAAACAGGAGGAGTGGGGGGGGGGGGCCACACCCCCTTCCTTAGTCTTTTGATACAAAATGGGACTCAACGGCTAGAACAATCATTAGCGCTGTTGCCGCTGTCGCCGCTGTGCCTGTAAAATCTGGAGGCTTCGCGTGTCACCGCTGCCCAATTTTTAAACAGGAAGTGCCAGGGGGGTCCAAACCCACTTCCTTAGTCTTTTGATACAAAATGACTCAACGGGCTAGAACAAAAAAATCATTAGCGCTGTTCCGCTGTCGACCCGATTGTGCCTACAAAATCTGGAGGACTTCGCGCTGTCGCGAATCCAACTTTTTTAAAAAGGTCAAATTCGCCTGTCGCCGTTCCAACTGTCATAAAAGGTTTGAACTTCGCGCTGTCGCCGCTACCCAATTTCTAGACAGGTAGAGGTGGGGTCCAAACCCTTCTTAGTCTCCGATAAAAATGAATCACTGGACCAGAACAACAATTCATTTCACGATGTTGCCGCTGTCGCCGCTGTTGCCTGTAACATCTGGAGTTCGCACTGTCGCCGCGCCGCTGCCCAATATTTAAAGAGAAGGAGGTGGGGTCCAAAACCCCCTCCTTAGCCTTTTGATACAAAATGACTCAATGGACCAGAACAACAATCGTTATCGCGTTGCCGCTGTCGCCGCTGTTGCTTACAAAAATCTGGAGATTCGCGCTTGTCGCCGCATCCGACTTTTTTAAAAGGGTCCCAATTTCGCGCTGTCGCCGCTGCCAACTTTTCATAACACGGTGAACTTCGCGGTCGCCGCTGCCCAATTCTTAAACAGGTAGAAGTGGGGGTCAAACCCCCTTCCTTAGTCCATGATACAAAATGACTCAACGGGCTTATAACAACTAGACACGATCACAATGGGGAAAATCTTCAATGTGTTCAATGGGAACTCAACAAAGTCGACACTACATAAGTTGTAAAGAAATACTATCATGCTTAAACGTTGCAATCTCAAATCATATCCGTTGTTGTTTTTTTGTTTTGTTTGTTGGTTGATTAATTCAGTGGCAATATTTTCGATGAGTAGGCCTAACTGTCAGACGTAGTTGCGGCAGTTCGTAATTAGTTTTACGCACCGTCGAAACACTCCGATTAAATTAAAACACGTATTTTCAACCAGCCATGTATGTCATGCACTAATAGTACTCGCTGCTGTCGCAGCTGCCTAGTTTGTAAAAAAGTGTTAGCTCGCTCTTTCGCTGTGGGTAGGGAATTCTAAAGGTTACTCCGATGTTTTTCTGGCGATTACGTTGAAAAATATGATCCTCGGATTAGTTTGATATCTGACCGGCGACGACGTGCGTGTGTTGCTACTTGTATAACTTGCCTTTAACGACATGGAAGAGATCGGATGCAATGTAGCTTATAAAATGGTGATATACTACAGGTTTGACGGGCGATACTGCTCACTGAAAGCCTGGTTTTATATGGTTGTGACACATGCTTTTAAAGTCCCCGTTTATGTCCGCGGGGCCGGGAAAATTTTTGTACCTCCGTGTCTTAAGTCACAGCTATCATCAATGATTTCCCGGCACAGGGCGGGGGACAAGCTAACGTAAATTCCCAGCCAAGTCCGGCAACATCCCGGCTTGCGGGGCGCATACTTTTTGTTACAGCCCGGCTCGTCCCGGCATATATCCCGCTATGTCCCGGGACCCACCACAGCGGCCGGGATTGTAATTGACAAGTGCATTATATTTATATGTTCTGATTAGAGGAATTCTGAAAAGTGATCCTTTGTCTTCACACTTTAGCTTTTTGTAACAGAATAAACATATGCATAGCAAGATTTAATGCTTTAAAGGGTTTAATAGTGTTTCAGACAGTTATATTATTATAGTGTTTAAAACAGCATA
>JAMKCH010019550.1:0-29623 GCA_023653785.1 Ophioderma brevispina
AGGCAGCCATTGCTTTCTATTGTTGGTACTCTATGTTTTCTTTGTGGTCGGCAAAACATGGGAGACGATGAATTTCTAAAGATGACGTAACGCTTTACCTCTCTATCTATATAGAACCTCTTTGGTCAAGATGGTTACATTCAAGGAATGTTCTCAATCCTCCTAGACTGTCTCCCAGTCTCGGCTCTGCCTCTGGGTTTAGAGCGCTCTTGGATAAAAGACAATGCTAAACTAAAAACTTGAAGACTTTTCAGCTTGCCACCCCCTGAACACGCCGGTTATAATACTGCGCCATCTACTATACCAACCAACTTGTCCACAGAATACGGCGGACCGGTAAGTGTGTAGTCTGTGTCACAGACTGCGAAAGATATTATCGAAATTAGTACTGCGCAGAGATTAACGTTATCAGTCCGTCATAGCAAATGCATGCAAATGAAACTATATAAACTCAAATATTTCCGGAAATGAAGGGGTTTTATGGAGATTTTTGCATCAGAGGGTCCGTTTTGTTTTGAATATGTAGGCCTATCGTAATTGGGTGCTCTCAAACACGGAAAAGTGAACACGCAATCGCTACAGGCCGCATCCCTTTTTCCAACAATGTCTTTCGGTATTATTCCAGTCTTGAGAATTTTCAAACGCTGGTTTCAATTTACGCCAACTTTTTTTTCAATTTTAGAAACAGGATATACGTACTTACCGGACCGCCGTATCCACAGAACGTGAATTACACAGGACTTCTGGAATTAACACTAACCGGTTGTAGAGTCTAGTGTAATTTCAGTCGCTTTGCTGTTTCATCACCGTGGACCCGTGGGAGGCTACCATCAACCGCTCTCTCTGGAGTACCTCTTTACTGCTTCCAAAGCATTTAAAAAAGATATTTTTTAAATGGGAAGTGTTTTTCCTTTTGTTTCAGTAATGGGTTGGCCCTCGCTAATCAACCACTTCACTACATTGTCGGCGCATACCATTGATAAATATCTGATATGGCCTTGGTCAATTCACTCCCATACGTTTTCCAGAATTCTTTGAAGCTGTTGATGAAAAGTAATGTTTTCTTTGATTTTCTTGTCTGCTTCCTGCTTGAGATTGTCCCAGAGATGTTCAATTTAGTGGGTTTTCTTCTTCTTATCGTTTCCAAACACAGTGGTTCTCAAATATGATCTAGCCGGCCAGAGACGGTGATAAATCACGAAATGGATGATAATATAAGAGCATGAATATCGTATGCTTCAGATAAAATATTTCATCATTTACCACCCATGTGTATAAAGCTCCGCAAGAAGAACCGGGTTGCTTAACTCTATCAACTTTGAAACACCGTACTCAACCCTCTAACCATGTCACACTGCTGGAGGTCGTAGTCCGCAGCAGATTCAGTGATGTAAACTCTTCTGTTTTGATACCATCGTAATCTTCACAGGGTTTCGTTTACTTAGACGGCTTGATAATTTATTCCAAAAATCATAAATAAGTCGAAGAGAAGCATTTAACTTGTATTAAATGAAAGATAATTGTGATAGAACTACTTGTAGGCTTAAAAAATTGAAGAAACAATTTGTCTATGGTTTCAAAATGCAACAAAACTAGCAAATTAATGAAAATTTGGCTGAAAATCCAAGATGGCGGACGTGAGCGTAGTGTTTTTCAGGTGCTTACAAAAATAGTCATCAGAAGAAAATTAAGTGGAAAACAAGCCGTTGACATGTTTTATTTGAAAGATAATTGGATAAGGAATACTTTAAGACTCAAAAATTTAAAGATAAAATTCGTCTTTGGTTTCGAAATGTAGGAAAATTGGCCAAAAATCCAAAATGGTGAATAGCAATAAATGATCAGGGCCGAACCCTGTGTCTTCTTTTATCTTGATTACAAAAGACAATGGCTGGTATTCTGAAAGGGAGTCTAAATTTAGACCTGGGTTTAAACCAGGGTTAGTCCTACATGAGTGGACCTTTTTATCCTTTCAACATACTCTACAAATGTGCTGTAACTTTCACAGTATTTTGAAAGGAAAAAATGGTCCATTTATGTAGGACTAACCCTACTAGAAGATAATTTTGAAAAAATTTTTTTTTTTTTCGTGTCTCAATGCATTTCCTCAATGGATGGGCTGGAATGACCTATCCATGGGACTTTTTCCATTGTTACAGCAAACCTTTACAGTATGTTGAAAGGGAAAAAGGTCCACTTCTGTAGGACTAACCTGGTTTAAACTCAGTCTAACTTTAGTCTCCCTTCAGAATACACCATTGTCTTTTTGAGTATGATCATTTAGAATTTTCCGTGTCTCAATGCAAATTTGTTTGTAAAATACCGGAGGAAAGCTCTGACTGCTCAACTATTAAGGGGCATTTCGGGATCCACAACCTCGTCCCCCCGACTTAACCCTCAAAAAAAGTTGAGATTTTTATATCATCTGAACTGTTAGCCTCAGTAATGCACGTGTACCAATTCTTACGTGCAAATTCGGGCCGGTCCCGTATCTTTAAGAAATTTCAATTTTGTATGTTCTGTCCGTAAACTAAACTGGACAGAAATTACAGCACCGTAGTCTATGGGACCGTGGGAAAACACGTATTTTCTCATAACACAAAACCGCAAGATCGGGATCAACTCAAATTTTGTTGGGAAGTTTGGAAGGCCCCCCCCCCCCCCCTTTCCTCAAGGATATCTAAGTGAACCATGACAAAACGTAGGTTTCTGGACACGAAATTCACCTGTAATTTTAGGTCATAATAGTATTTATGACAAATTGTGTGCGTGAAATTTGGCTAAGCAGCCGGCCACTGCTACCTTTCTCTCCCAGCCTCTAACATGGGGCTAACGAACCGTCACTTACCTGCATTTTAAATGCCCCTTTGAGAAAATCAACGCGAGCGGACCCCTGCCTTGATGGCAGGGAGACAAATTGCTCCTAGATCTAACATAAAAACCCGCTTACTCACTTTTTGCGGTGATTTGTCAGATTTTCCTCTAGGGACGTTTGGGATGATAGTATAAAGGGGCTTTTATACGGTGACGGTAGCTAACACTCATATTAATCTACTACTTCTAAATGAATTTTCACCTTATTTTGATTGACGATACTCACTATGGCGATCTACAATATTATGTCCATTCTCAACCGTCCAAGTAACCAACTGCCAATAATCATTACAAATGCGTCAACCGTGTTCATATTACTGAATGTTTCGTCCCCCCCCCCTAATAAATTGCCCATAAACATTTTGGTTACAGGAGATTGATGGAAGTAACGGCGTACATTAATTTTATCAAGAACTTGATATATATATCGTTGCGCGATATTTTATGTACACATGCAGCTTTAGTTGAAGGCAATTCACTCACAATTTTCTAAACTTTCTAAATAGGCGATCGTGCATTATCGTAGACATTGCACTGATCATGTTTTGCTTCAACAACAGACCTCGTACAAATAGCATGCCATGTTCGTACATAACAGAGGCCCCGCGAGAAATTTCTAACCCTGGATCTGAGTACGACGGTAACAATTCCATTGCCAATGACGAAACTATTGCCTTACACTTGGTCATCATAAGAGCAGTTATCATGCCATTTAGCAATATTCGTAATCGCTATTAATTCTTTGAGCCTAGTGGTGTTGAGACTCATGCAATGCCTAAACGATGTGACTCGTTTGCTACTGATATCTCTAAGCATTACTGATGCTATCTTCGGCATGTTTTGAACTTTCTACCGAATGCTGTTTTTTCCGTTATTGGTAACTGGGCCTGATTTAAATTTTTGCTTGATAGTTCGGCCATTGCATCCTACACGCAATATATGGATCTGACATGTTCTTGTACTACTTAATTGAGAACGTTACACCTCGCTTGCACACGTCCGTTAAGATATGCGTCTATCGTAACCTGACAACGAACCTACACAAACTATCTGTGGCGTGGTGGTAGTGTATACGGCTAGTGGTGATCTTTTCGTGTGTTCACATTTTCAGTTGTGAAACAACTGCTAGTACGTTCATATCTAGATACGGACTGTGCAAATCCATAATGACGCACGAAAAAGAAATTAACGTAATTTTTATCATTCTGCTAATTGGTTGTCCCATTGGCATGGTCATTTTAATGCTCTCAAAGCTTTGCTTTATATTGCAAAGAAATACAACAGCAGCATCAACAGAACTGCAGCCGCACATACACCCCATATGGTCAGAACAAAACGACACTTTAATAGAGAGGGGTCTCCCCTTTTCTTGTAATTACTGAGGCAGTGAAGTCCGTGGTGGATCCTTAATTATACATTGTAAAGTATATGAGGCACTGTCATCAACAGAAGTCCCGGCTTAAAAACGTAATTGTTGCATTGGCGGCAGATGATTTCATCACTTTGCTTGGATTAATATCCTTATATATTACCTGAGAAACAAGAATTCCGGAAAACTGCATTAGTCTCTTTAAAAAGGCCACGATATTTTTTATGAGGACATAAATTCTGTAGATCGTCGCTGGGCGGGAAAACCCAATATGTTACATTTGGACCTTTAAGAGCAAAACCTCATATGTAGTAAACACGGTAACTGACAAAACCACATATTAAGTCGAGGGCCAAAATCAAAATAATAAGTTTACATTGCCAGATCACTACAAACTAGCACACCTTGATTTTTGTAGTTTTTCATGATAATACAACATAATTCAGGGGTGTGCTAATTAAATTTTGTTGCGGTCACCTCGAATCCAAGTGGCGGCCAAAATGGCCGCCGTTTTCGCTAACGACAGTATTTTGAGGGTAATGTCCTATGTAAGCCTTCAATCACCTTGTTCTTGGTGCCATATTGAAGATAATTTAATGTCTACTGAGATATCAACTTTTGTGGGTTTTAATGTTATCTACACACCGTTTGGTGCCAAAAGGCAATATTTGTTGCATTTTTTCAAAAAAATGATGCGGACCGAAATACGTTCTCCACTATATATCAAAATCGTTCTTCATAATTGATCAAATCTACTCAGAAATTTGCCCCCATATAATATGCATTTTGTGTTGAAAAGCACAGGATCATAGCCAGTTTAACTTAAAAGTTATAGTGTCTAAGAAGGAAGGGGTCTTAATCACAAAAATGGGCCATTTTTTTGCACATTTCTCCAAACAACATAACAAACTTTGTATATTAACCATATAAATGCTATAATGACAGTTTTTTGATCACCAAACTATAATAAATTGTTTGATTTCATTTGCTGCAATGGCCTTCCTGATTCATTTTTTGCTGTAACCTCTAAATCCAGATGGCGGCCAAGCTAGCCGCTGCTTTGACAAACATGTTTTTACGATAACGGGTTGAAGAAAGCCGCCAATCAGCATGTGATTGTGTCATTTTCAAGCAAATCAATTTTTACAGTATTTAACCATGCTTGATGGGGTTTAAGGTTGTATAACATAAGAATTATGCAGCCAATATGTGATTTTTTGACGTTTTTACCAAAAGAGATCAAGAAAAGAGAGCAAATTTTTCTATAAATCAAATGAAAATTCTTATTCATGAGTAATCATTACTTTGTAGTACTATTGTCCCTATAAAATATGGCACACTGGTGAAAAGACTCACTCTACACATATTCTGTGAAAAAAGTTTATAGCGCCCCCAAGTAAACGTGTCGCATCAACAAAAACACAGTTTTAAGCAACATCTATATAAACATTAAGGCTTAAATGATCATTACATGTACTCATTACTGGACAATGTGCTCATATAAATTTTCATTGTTTTTGTACTGAATCTAGAATTACATAATAGCATTCAAAATGGCACCCAGGAATGCAAAATGACTGCTGTTTTCACTTTAAAACTTACTATTTTACAATAGCTCTTAATAGAAACTCTCTGTTTGTGGGCTAGCATTAGCGTGGCGACGCTGCCTTCGACTGTTTCCATTCTGGACTCGATCAGCATTTTAAATATTGATATTGTAGGTTTCACAATGCATTCTGTGCTGATGCCTTGAGACCTTGTTTCATTATAATTTTATTTGCTGTGAGTAGCAAAGCTTCGGAAGATTTGGCAAATGACATCTTGAATTCATATGAGAGGACAGGAAACATGGTCGCTCACTCAATTTGTCACACAAGAGACTGCATGTCTGCCTATGAAGAACAGATCAACATGAAGTCTTAACAGATAATGCTGAAACCAGGTTTCCTCACTACTTCCCGATGGTGCGCAGCAGAATAGCAGACATGCAAGCTCAAACTCGATAAATTGCCCAAACCTGCACTACGCAACTTCGCTTTCAGTGGCCCAATAGCCATGGCCAAGTTATAAGAAGGGGTGTGCATTTTAGGAGGCGATAACACTGGAGATCTTTTTCAAAATATGGCAGTCATTGCAATGGAACTATGGTTTAACATCGATAAGTTCTTGAGTATTCACTCGGACCACTACCCCTATTCACTACAACAGATGTTGTCCCGCACATCAAAGTCTGTGCTTATGCATGAATTGGAGAAGTTGGTCAAACACCATAGGAAAACAATAG
Source organism: Ophioderma brevispina (assembly GCA_023653785.1). Taxonomy (NCBI): domain Eukaryota; kingdom Metazoa; phylum Echinodermata; class Ophiuroidea; order Amphilepidida; family Ophiodermatidae; genus Ophioderma; species Ophioderma brevispina. The sequence goes on from JAMKCH010019550.1 coordinate 6,528, forward strand.
GCAACAACTCTTTAAGTTGTTATTTTGGATGCTTTGGCCATTATTAGACTGTGAAATTTGTTCATAATTTAATTTCGGGTGAATTTGCGGAGACAAGGAAAATCAATAAGGAAACAATTCCTCTCCATGCATCAGCAACCAGTGTGCTTGGGTGTGTGATACATATCCTACAATATCAATAAAAAACGAGATTCCAGGATAGAACAGTCGAAGACGCTTTCTCCACATCATTCCTAACCCCAACAACAAGTTGATAAGTAGCCTAAGAAAGTCCAAGAGATGAGGTTCAAAAGGTCTTAGCAAATTTCTTAAAGGCTACTCAGAGATTTTGAAATATAATTTTTTGTTCGATTAATTGAAAATAGTCAGTGGAATTAAAACGTCACCTAAAATGCCATTCCAAGTTTGAGGCAGATACGGAATTTTATAACAAAGTTTGGATTTTCATATGAAAGGACTTCCATCTGAACGTAACTATTTCACATAGGGACAGCATATGTAATATGCAGAAAACACATTTGTTTGAAATTGAGGCCCCCTCCCTCGGAAATCTCTGAGTCAGCCTTTTAATTGAATAGTGGAAATGAATTCCAAGTATGCTAGGATTATAGATTGACGTGTGATGAACAACGACCTGCAGAAATCGGTCTTGGGAACTTCATGGAATGTACTTTCGGTGCTGCCAAGTGTAAACTGTAACATATCAAACAGAAAGATGCTGCAACAAGCCATCCAAGTCTCCACTCTAGAAGAGGTCGACGGGGTCGACTTACTTGGCATCTCATACAGTAATACCTGTCATTGTCACCTATGATTACCAAAATGGCTAAACCTGCCAGTCAGCGCCTAGGATTGCTCCGTCGAGCTGCACCCTATCCTTGAGACAACTGAATAGGGCTGTTATACAAATCCATTGTTCGATCCCACATGGAATATCCGGCTCAACATGGTGTGCTTCAACACCCCTTCACAATCCAAACTAGATGCAATCCGAGACGTGCCATTTCCATCATTGGTATCCAGGAGAGTGAGCGCCACCATCACTCCAACCACTTGTCTCGGGCAGGGCAGTGGAATTGTCACTCTTTTCCAGCGCAAGGTGTTTTATGGACACAGCCCCAATCTCTCAGCCACTGCTACCTGAGCGGGCTTTCAGTTGATCCGCGCCTTAGCGCTAATCAGGTCTCATGACCTTGCTGTGAAGATCCAAGGTCCAACGTGGCCTTGCCTCCCACAGAATATCCTTTCTTTCTCCCATTCTCTGTAGGCTTATTGGAAAGGACTTCTGCTCCTTTAGCATCAAACCATGACTTGCAGAGTTTCAAAGAGAGTTAATCGCTATCTTGGCAACATCCATCAGTAACTAATTAGATCACTGCTGTTAAAGCAATATTAATCACATTTTTTTTGAAGAGCGCCCCCAATTTTTCCAAAATAATTGAAATTTTTACACGTTGCATTGGTAACTGGTTAGTAACCTATACCTTTGAATGGTTAAGGCTCGAAAATGTCTTGTGTGGTCACAACCGAAGGCATTTTGTCATTAGAATCATTTATTATCGGTGATCCGATACTATAATGCAACGGCTGCTGGAAACGGCCTTCCAATGTGGAAATAGCGGGATAGTGCCATGTACATTTCTAAACGCTCATCCCTTAATTGTTTTTATAGGTTATAGGCAATACTTTAGAGGTTATCTTCCTCGCAGGTGACACTCATTTCACATGGACGGACATAAACAGCATTTCCAGCGGCTGCCGTTAATTCCCAAAATCGCTTGTGGACTGGTGTGGATTTCAAGCAAATGTCCATTTCTGACAGGGACCGGATCCAGAACATGTTTACATCAACTCACACAGTCACAGCCATTGGAACAAACAAAACTTGTCAGAACCAGATGTGATGGGCGTATTAGAGCTCATTCAATTACCGGCTGTATGTTTTGCTTTCAAGGCAGAGAGAAAGGTATGGTATTGTGCTACTAGAGAATAATAACCACATTCTCTGAAGCCTTCGTATTCCTTTTATGCGGTGTCCAAGAAGTAATCCTCCCTCTAGTACATGGTAATGAACTTCGGTCCACATTTGTATAGTTTTAGAAGATTTGATCCAGCCAAATTTCTTCATTGCCAGAGTGCCTTACTTAAAAAAGTACTGAGGGCCACTACCACGCGTACTTCATATGGCACTGTATCACCGTAAGCACAAGACCTTAGCTCCTCTCACATACGGCCATGATGAAATTGTATCAGCTCCAAGTGATCAAATTGATTGGATAGATAGTACTGCCAGCACCATCAGTTGTTTTGGGAACCGGTTGGGGGGGGGAATCACATATGAAATTGATATGGGTAGACACTCGTTGCTTCCAACCTCAGGGGCATTCGGTGAAGGGACTGACAAAATAAGGGTCTTTAGACGACAGACAGACAAAAATGCTTTAAAATAAGTTTCTGAGTTACGATTTTTGCAATTTTCCAAAAAACAGGTCTTTGGGTGAATTTTTGTAAAATTTTTCATGGGAAAATTTCAAAATCTCCTCCCCCTCCCCCAATTAAGGGTCTTAGGGTGACATGGTACAATTTTCACAAAAAAAAATATATGTCCCTTTGAGTGAAATTTTCAAAGGTTTCGTTTGGGTGACAATGTGCTGAAAAAAGGGGTCTTAGGCATCCTTACTAGCGTGTCACTTCCAAGAATGGGAGTCCCCCCCCCCGCCCCACCGGTATTTTTTGGGATGACATTTGTCGCTGCCATTCCGATTGCACTTCCCACTAATGTGGGTGCAAGAAAACAAAAAAAAAAACGTTTTAAAGTGAAAACATCAGTAGAAATGGATTTTGCTGTAAAAATGAACATCCCACACATAATGATTGGAGGTTTTTCTTCTCAATATTATCCTAAAAAATGTAATTTGTGTGAAAACAGTGGCCATTTTGGCTGCATCTTGGATTTAGAGGTTTACCGCAAAAATTGAATAAGGAAGGCCATTGCAGCAACTGAATCAACATTTATTTAGTTTTTTTTAATATATTTAATATTGATGAAATGAAATTTCAGATGGTATTGACATACATTTGTTTCATTGTTTAGAGAAATGTGCAAAAATGCATTTTTTTGTGATTAAGTCCCCAATTCATTCTTAGACACTAATAAATTTTAAGGGTTAAACTGCTATGATCTGTGCTTTTCACACAAAATGCATATTATATAGGGGCAAATTCCTGAGAAGTCTTGGTCTAATTATGAAGAACAATGTTTTTGATATATGTGGAGAACGTATTTCAGTCCGCATCATTTTTTGAAAAAATGCAAAAATATTGCCTTTTTGGCCCCAAACGGTGCGTGTGGATCATAAAAAAACAAACCCACAAAAGTTGATATCATCATGTCGATAAGTAAATTATCTTCAATATGACACCATAACCAGGTGATTGAAGGCTCACGTAGGACCTTACCCTCAAAATACTGTCGTTATCCAAAACGGCGGCCATTTTGGCCGCCATCTGGATTTCGAGGTGACCGCAACTAAATTTAATTAGCACACCTCGGATTATTGTGAATTATCATAAAAACTACCAAAAATCAAGGTTTGCTTTAGTTTGTAGTGATCTGGCAGGTAACTCAAAAACTAAGCATGGTATTTGGTTTGGCCCTTCGCTTATATGTAACATTTTCGGGGACCCAAAAACCGAATAATTTACTGTAATGCCTTGCACTAGAAAGGTTTTCCTTTCTAATATATTTACTCCAGATTCTTAATAAACTGACCATATGATTTACATTTTCATATTTGGCTTGAAATTCAACTAGAACCCGATCTGACCAAAATGCACATATGGAAGTTTTAGCACTGGGACCCACTTTTTACATATGTTGTTTTTGCATTGACCTTTGGAGTTACATATAAGGTTATTTCCCTCCCAGCGACTATATATTGTCCTTGATTGTGCTTGATCAGAACTCTACCAAACGTTTCAGAGGTCTCTATTGGTCAATACACCTTATAAAATCCTTCAATTGGCTAATTAGTAGCCAACCTCGTTCTGTTTTTGCAAAGACTTCTTTCTGATACATTTTCAAGCATTTAAAATCTTTGGCATTTAGATTGAATATTCAGCCCAATAACCAATGAATATTCGCACTCGATACAACCGTATATCAATTGAAATGTTTCAAATCCATAAGGCCCCATGCCAACCTAAATTAGACTTGAAACAATCATAAAACTATTACAAAGTACACTGATTTTCACAGAAGTTCCCTAGGCTATCCTCGTCTAACGGCATGTCCCAATCTGGAAGAGTGCTTGCACTCCGACGGGAAGGGGCCACAAACAAACAAGTCGCTGATTTCCTCGGATATCGCAGAGTATGAATCTGTGACTCCTCAGAATCATCGGAGGTGGTCATTTCGTCTCCCACTCACCTACTGTCGTATTTTACAAAAGACGTTTTCCTGAGAAATCGCAATTCAAAATCTAACCCGCGACATTTCATGTCTATACGGTAAACGAAAGGATAAAAGAAACATCTGGACTTTACTGTTTGAAGAAAACATTTTAAAGTCTAATATAAACCACAAATCCAACTCAAAACTGCAATATATTATTTTAATTAGGCTACAAGTTATACCTTGTATGTGAAATCACAAATACTGTAGATTGCAAAATAAGACTCATATTACGCCGTTGTTTTCAATGTACCGTTAAATAGATCCACATGTGAAAATATTGTTTAGGACATAAAGATGGAAATACGTCAAAATAGATCTGTATGTTAAATTCGCTTATTGGGGAATCGGAAATACAACGCTTTATCAAACACGTGTAATGATGGCGATTTTAAAATACGACAGTATGTGATGCGGGCGACTGATTTGAAGGCCACGATCTCCTACTTAACTACCATACGAGATGATAACCCGACGGCTTAATCTTTGCCGTAGTGCTTGGAAAATGCCAACTAGACGCTGTTCTGCATTTGGTTGTGGGAAGACACTAATGAACAAACGTTTCCCTACCAACTGTAACTCAAAGGTTGCTTAGTTTACCGCGTCAAGACAAATGTACTAAATTGTCCCACAGACCTATAACGATTCACCACAGAGTTTCTCGACTTTCGCGCCGGGTATGTACGCAAGAAGATTACAGCTCGGTACTGGGACAGTGTTTTCTTTATTGACGAGAGCGCTTCATCCTTGACCGCAAGATGGAAGACAAGGGTTCGTCGATTACGTTGTTAGAACCTCCGAGAATGATTGATCATGAATCGACTCAAGGTGGTGGCGGTCAATATGGTATGGGTCGGTATTCATTAAGGAGGAAAAACGTCACTGGTGGTACCAAATGGAAACATGAACGCCGCCGTGTACCTGGACATTCATTGCGGAAACCACTGCCTGCCTTGCAAGAAAGGTTTCATGCAACATTTTCGACTGCAAGACAACAACACCATCGCCGCACACGCCGTGGTAGTGATGCCAATTTTCTTCCCTGAAGCATAGGGTTGAGCAGATACCATGTCCTGCTGGCTCCCCTTATGGTGACCCTGCTCGAGCATGCCTGGATGCCTTAGGCTGACGCCATCAATGACTAGGACAATCTTCCTCAAACTCTACAGGGTTAGTCAGGCTCTGACCCATGCCCCGAGTAAGACGCTCAGGCAGTCTTGACATAATAAACAACTTCTGACAGTATGCAGCGACGTCTAGACCCACTAATTCATTTCCAGGGGTGGCCATACTCGATATTATAGGAGAATGGTTGACATTTAAAACAGTACTATTGAACATTTCGCATGCATGAAATCACCCACAAATGGGTTATCGGTAAAACTGACTTATGTGAAAAAAGTAACAAAAAATCATTTTAAATCTGCTGTTCAAAACTCCACCTTTTCCTTTCAGATAAGGACTACAATTGTAAAGGGTTAATTGTGGAACTAAGTTCATGGTGATATGTTCGAAAGAGATCTGATCAATCAAAACTGCCTGGCGATATACACACAAGATATCAGAAATATCTTAAACTGTAAGAATCATTCGATAAAAAAAGCGGTAAAAATATTTTATTCCCACTCATGAGCAACCGTGTATGTTACACAGAGAAAATAGTAAAATACAACAAGCTGGTAACATAGAAGTCTATAATAAAGTAAACAATCCCGGAATCAGTAAAAAAGTTAGCAAATTAAGTACATTTTACATAAACTAAGTAAAATGTTAATTTATGATAGAGTTATATTTTATATAATTTATGTATTTTTTTTACTCATGTGAAGAGGGATATTTCATCTCAGGATGTACGTCTGTTATACCTCCATGGAAATGAATTATCATGTAGCCTAAGGGAATTTTTGATATACGCTTGAATGTACAATACTGGGGATGGGATGATTAGTTGATGATTATAACATGGACCCTCTGAGTTGTTGCTGGTTATTGATGCTATCATAGCTATTGCTTTTAAATGAAATCTCAGGTCACGGCCTTATCTTGTTTGGGAAAAAGCACTTTCAGGTAAACGCATATGCATTAACACGGGGGTGTGTCGCGTAAATAAGCAACTCCGTAGTCAGAAGTTGGGGAGATATATCTCCCACCCCCGGGATTTACGCCTATAATTCCAAACCACGTGCCCAGTCAAAATTTGTTTACGTTCAAAATGAAATCCAGGCAGTTTAGGTCATATGCGTAGGGAACAGACGTGGGCAATGCCCAAGTTTGGATTCTACCATTGGTTTACAACTTCCCAATTAAGTCACGCTACACGATGCGCAAGTTCTAACAGAAATGGTCGTTCAACAATTACAGGAAATTACTTCATGTTGGTATGTAATCTGAAATGCATGTTGGAATTAGAAAGGTATGCTAGCACAAGTGATGCACCAGTCTGCTTAAAGAGCGAGCGGTCCAAAAAGATATCAACTGAAAATGATCCCACTTATTTGAAAGTAATTTGGATTAATGTTTACATATTGTGGAAATGAGGAGAAATATTTTTATTCAGGTTACTTTATTGAATGTTTACTGATGGCATTGACATCTTTGCCATTATTATTTTGTACCTTTATGCTGCGGTAGGTTTTTTTTTGTTGTGCTCAACAAACCCGGCTTTTGGTTTTCTTGACATGTTTAGAATGAGTGCAGCTGCTGGCTGGATGAGCATCGGAAACTGTGAAAGAAATCTGTGAGACTATACTTTCAATTTTTGTTAATCATTAGCTAAATTTGAAAACTATTTACTTTCCAGGGACAGTATAGTCGATTTGTATCCTGTCAGTAAACGCATATTGTTGATGTTACGAATGCATTTGGAGGGGGATGGTTGAGTCAAAAAACTATAACAGCTGAAAATACTCAAATTTGTTCATACAGAATATGATGCATTTAACCATTTTACATGAACTTTTTTGTATCGAACATGTTAAAAGGCTCATACCAGATGAGTTGAATAGATTGTCGTAAAGAGTGAGACACGCTACGATCCTTTGTTTGGCGTCCATCAAAGAACGGATTAAAGTGTCTATGAACATCGAGGTGGGTGAAGAGGAGTATTAGGCACGTAATAGGTAGTTTGTTAGGAGTGAACAAAACTCTCAAACTACTTAAATGATTGAATTTTAAGTTTAAACGCTGTTAAATATTATTTCTGGAACAAGATGAACAAATGTAAACGCGTCAGATTTTCTAGTATTCCTTAGTGACGTAAAAGAACTTTGGTGAATTACTTACTCGTATCATTTTCTTATGTTGAATGCTTCAGAGTTTGTTGAAGTTTGATGTTTGGAAGTTATTCAGTGCATTTGCTTTGTAATATTTTCTTCGTGAGAAAAGGGACATTTTTAATTATGGCCTTAATCTTATCCGGTATCGTGACATGGAACTTCTATTATACTGATTGGGTAAAGTATACAACCTCTCAAAACGAATGGAATCGTCGACACGCCCAAAACTTTTAATGAACTGACAGGAATAAAAAATCCTACTATAATAGAAAGAGAGATATATTTATAGTGTGAGTTAACTTTCATTGCTGTAATCCCCGTTAAATAGTTTGCTAAACTACTATATCTGGTATCATGTAGAGGTGGAGTTTAACTGCCAGAGAACACAAATTATATTGGTTCTTTGAAACTTCTGAACCTTTCACCACACCCAAAAAGACGCGTTTGTATATTTTTAGTGTATATTTTAAAATCTATGCTGCCATATTTCATTAAAATAATGTTTTAATAGAGAATTGATTCTAGAAACACTGCTCGATCATACCTATAGAAGGCGCTAGTTCTTACGTGCATTTTAATAAGGAGGCCATGTTGAATTTAGTGCGTGGGGTAGTAATATTGATAAGTAGGTATGTTTCAGCTTCATATCTGAACAGTAATCTTTTTTTCATATTTCAGCTTGTACCTTGGTAAACAAAGGGCGTTTCCCATTGTTGTTAATATTGGTTGGCTATCTTATGTGAGGTAATTCATACACTCTTGCGTATTTACGCAGCAAATCAGTGAAGCCAACTTTTTTTCAATTTTAGAAACAGGATTACGTACTTACGGGACCGCGGTAGGCTTGCACCGCCAATACGTATGTCGAACACGCGGGGTCGAATTGACCAATGAGCATTGAGATTCGAACTCTACGGAATAAAGCGCAACATACGTAACAATGACAAATACCCAGAACAATAACCCACGTACTCGAACAGGAATGGTGATTGGCTAATTTCGAATCAACGGGATGAACCCAAGTTCTGTCGGAGTTGGCCAACCATAAACGTATCGGTTTAGAGAGCAAATAGGTAAAAACTAGAAATAGCGTCGATCTTGATGCATTCAGTGTGGTGTTTCCCTGCTAAACTACGGGAAGCTGCCGTGACAGTTTTTCTAAACAAGTCTAAAAAAACATACCAGAGGTGCTAAAAATTGGGTTGGTACATTTTGTGACCCCACTTTGTCTGCTCCCAGTCGAATTCAGAAATGTACCAACCCCTAAAAATTATCGCCTTGTGTCAAATATTAGTTGTTTGTCCAAGCTCATAGAGAATAGAGGGAGTGCACAGACAAAGGATCATCTTGCTTCAAATGAATTAAATGAAAAGTATCAGTCAGCTAATAAAGAACGAAACAGCACCAATACAACGCTTCTGCGTGTCAAGAACCATATCCTTAATGCATTCATCAACATAAGGCAGTATTGCTATTGTGCGGCTAGACCTCTCTTCTCTCTCTTTGTTCTGTATCTCTCTTCCCTCCTCTTTCTCTCTCTCTCTGTCCTCCCTCTCCTGTCCTCTCTGCACTTTTGATAGAGTTGATCATTTCATTCTTTTGAATAGGCCCTACGAAACGCGATTTTTTTTAAAATTCAGGTATTGCCTTAACGTGGATATTGTCTTACCCTGGCAGAGCAGTTTCTTTCCGTGTGGAATAATGCCACCAATCGCGCCAAAATAGAAAGTAAAAAGAATAATCTTTAAAATGACCGCCAATCGTTGATTCTGGTTTAGAACAATTTAGAAACAAAAGGGGGTTTTGGTGTAAAGAGAAGTATACAAAATCTGGGAGAATTTCATTCACACATTTTAAACAATCTTTTGATCAACCATATCATCATCTTATCATCATTATCATCATCCTGTCCCAGAAAAATAAACACATACACAAACCTGTAGATATGGTAGTTGCTTACGAAAGTGGCCTGACCATATGGGACTAGCATAACAGTTTCTGCGCGAAACGGTCTTGATGGGTTTCAGGGCAACATTGACCTGCTAATTCAAAATGTTGATGACGTCACTTTGTCATCATGGGGCCTGAGAATACAGTAACAGCCTAGGGTATTAAAACAATTGAATTTTTGAAATTGTTTCCATACGGGGGTTAAAATGTCACACACCATTTACGTGTCGTCTTGGCAAACAGCGCCGCCCATTGTTGAATCTTGGCAAACCTTGGCAAATCTTCACTGCGCTGCACGCTGGGGCGTTATCAACCACATCATAAACGGCTGAGCGTGGGAAACTCTACGTATACACAGTGTCAGATAGCGTTGATTCGGATTTTTTGTATATTGCGGTACACTAGAAATTGCGCAAAATACTTGGCCTATCGTAACGATTTACGCACCAAATATTCCTATAACTAAATTGTCTAGTTAGCTGACTAGTTTATAATATAGGTTTATTTTTGCAAAATACGAAAAAACGTGAAAAATACGATCCATACAAGCAATTTTCTTACCTTTTATATCAGCTGGCTCAATTCTCGATTGCTGCTGTCAAGTCATGCCACACGCCAGGCTTACAAAAACTAGTGAGCTAATTGGTCTTTTTTGTCAGGAACCCGTTTCTAACATCAGATCGACCACCTGATTCGTTGATTTCGCGATATCCAAGGTACCGCGAAACCGTTTTTTTCATTCCTTGTTCAAGCTAATCGCAGAGCCTTTAACACAACGTTTGGCTGCTAGGGAGTCCCTTGACGTAGCGCATGTCTAAGAATAGCCGGACAATTAGCGATGCGGATACGGAATAGGTGGCGCTGTGTCACAGCAGTAGAGATGCTATGGGAGCGTAAATGGTGTGATGTATATAGACATTATTTCTTTTCCTGTGAAAGGCACTATCAGTGATTTGATATATCAAAAAATTTAAACAATCATTAAAAATCAGATTTTTGCATGTCTGTAACTAGTAGAGATATCTGCCCTACAAGTTGTAAGATCAAAGACAACCTAATAAGGACAAAATCAGATAGTTTAGTAATTACTGTCCGTACGGACACTTACTACAACACGTAATGGAATGAGATACATATTTTCGAACACCGTCGTTTTCTGTCCTTTTTTCAGTTGGAAGAAATAAAGTATGAGAATTCTACAAACTTATCTGTCACTTTTAAGCTATCTCAACAAATTTCAAATATTTGACTCATTTGGGTAAATCGCTGATAGTGTCTTTAATGTTTTAATATCTGGAGAATTATCGACTGATTCAATCAGCACAAACACGATTCTATCGCCAACCGATATAACTCTATACTGTATTCCCAATTCTCAATTAGCATTGTTCGACCCACTGCTTTGATAAAATACACGCATCAAAATTCACTTCCATTTTGATCCAAATACCAAAAAGAGTGGCTTATTGTAAGTACTTTAATAGCGCACGACAAATCACAATATCGTGCCTTGATTGCGTGGGTAGTAATATATTTCATAAATGCCTATTTCAGTTTTATATCTAATAGTTAATCGCTTTCCGTATTCCAGTTTGTGTTGTAATAAGCAGAGACTGTTTCACGTTATCGTTTATCTGTATTTTTTATTTTCGGTAAAATCTAAAACGGAATTTGTTCACTGAAAAATATATATATTTTTGTCTGATCGGTCAAGACACTGCAAACAAGATGTTGTACATCACAGACACTCTGTATGAAACTTCTAGCCCTACGTCTGAATGGCATAAAGTCGGCAATTCAGTTGTGACATTTGGATTTACTATAGTTAGAGCTGTGACCATAGCCATCATAGCATTATTCTCCATTACTGTCAACTGTGTGAGTCTTTTGGTGTTAAGACGCATGCATCGCATAAACGAGGTGACTCGTTTGCTATTGATATCATTGACTATCACTGATATAAACATTGGTGTGTTTGGACTTTTACCTTACGCAATTTTGTCTGTTACTGGTGGCTGGACTCAATTCAGAGAGTTTTGTGTTATAGCTACGAATATTGCTTCTCTTTTGCAATATACGGATCTCATATTGCTTGTGCTAATTAATGGAGACAGGTACATCGCTTGCACGCGTCCACTAAGATACGCGTCTATTGTTACACTGAAACGCGCAAGTAGGCTTGTTGGAGGCGTTGTGGTACTTTGTATATGCACAATTACATATTATTGTGTTTATAGCACAACTAATGAAAATGGAGTTGTTCCGTACGTTTCCCGATATGGAACATGTAATACTTATTACAAACTAAGGAAAGACTACGGGTTAACGTTAATATTAGTACCAATTTTCCTAATCATTTTTGTCGCTGTTGGTATGGTAATTTTCATGATATCAAAGCTACTGTATATAGCAAGACAACAGCAAAATCGACAAATTGAATTACAAGCTGCCCCTTTCAGATCAAATATGGTCAGAAGGAAAACACAATTTAACAATAAAGGTGCTTTTACCTTTCTTCTTATCACTGTTTCTGTTGCGGCAGTTTGGACTCCATTTTATGTAATCGTAATGTACGAGGAAATACATGCAGTTGAAGTTCATCCCTATGTAATCTTCGTTTCACAGTTGATTACATATTCGTTTGCATGGATCAACGTACTGATATATTTTCTGAGAAACGAGGAATTCAGGAAAATAGCAATTGGCTTTTTTTTTAAGCTTAATCAAGATTATAACGTTTACATAATTATTGCACAGGGTGAGGTTCATTTAGGTAGTTGAACCACTTCATGTTGCGGGAGCGAGGATGTGACGATTTTCAAACACTATTTGAGTCTGCACGCAGCCCTTTAGAACATTTAGGTAAAGTCATGTTTGTGAAAACAGTGAATTATTAACCTGTACAACATATTTTCCTTGCTGGTTTTATGTCTGCCCATTGGATCCTATCTCTAGGTGGAATAAATTTGCTAGATCATGTGTGTGTATAAAATAGCTCAAAACGGAGGCACCCAGCAAAATATTGCTAACATTGACAGTTAGGTGGCTGTGTAGTTTAGTAAAATCTTCCAAACTACCAGCTGGTAAGGAAATTACTTCAAAGTTCGGTTAGCTGGCTGGCCAAACTAAATAACCACGTGACGCGGTATAGGGCGCTGTGAGCGGAAGGTTATAGGTTATCTTGGCCAGACCTGCATCCAGAACAACCAAGCAATTCAGAGAATACAAAGGAATCACCTTCAGAAATAGCTGCACTGTTAGGTGAACAGGTGCGTGTATTGTATTCTTCACATACTTGGTTGATCTGGAGGACAAACAAAAGTCTATTCAATACAAGTACCTTCGGCCGTGCAAGGGGCCTATTGGGTGAATGTGTTGACGATAGATATGACCATGGAAGGAAAGAGATAGAAGGAACCACATCGACCCAATTGGACGTGGAACGATCATCTGTCGCACCATATAATGCAATTGTTATTCATTTCTCAAGTGGCCCTTCCGAGGATAATCCTATTCAGATTTGCTCGCTCGAGAAAATTCTGAGTTCGTGGTTGTGTCTTTTAGTCGTGTCCACACGGTCGGACTTAAATGCACTTAATACCGGTATTAACTCTGGTCGGTATTAACGTAGGACTTAAAGTTGCCGTGTGGACACCACTGATCGGATCTAAATCCGGTCGGTAATTACTATCGGACTTAAAGTGGTAGTGTGGACGCGGATCTAAGGTATTGGCGCTTAGCGCTTAGATCGACATAACTTTAAGTCGATAAGCTTATTACCGGTACTAGCAGACCGTAAGTGGCCATGGAAACTGGCATACTTTCACCAAAAAAGGTGAGAATAATGATTAAAATATGAAAGAAATATGTGAAAAACATCGTTACTTATCGCATCTGTTTTATCATGCACAGGAGGAACCTAAACACCGTTGAAAAAACTATCACAATGACATTTAAATGGTAATTAATGGCAAACTCAATTCATTTGAGTGGAAAATCTTGAATGAAAATGATACTTTGCTGTGACAACCAATACAAATAATGTCCGTCCGTGATGAAAAAGTGTCCGTATGTCATTAATTTTCAATTTCAATTTTGTGTTGTGAAGATACTTAATTGATTTTAAGTTTAAACTTCATTCACACGTAGTGCAGGGGTCAACGATTGTTCAGCGTGTTTTTTTCTAATTTCACCTGCCTAAGGAATAAACCACTGTCCATTCTTGTTGTCATAACGTATGGAACAATTTTGCCATAAAAATGCTAACAACCGGGTGTGACAGGAAGTATTTCTGTAGAAATATTTTCTAACAGTTTTGGTTTCCTTAGAATAATGTTCAAGCTAATAATTAAACAAAAACCTTACAAAATTTGAAAGTAAAAAAACTAAGACCAAATTAAGTATAGTGATAAAAGTCCGTCTTAGTCAGCTGCAGCGATTTGTGGAAAGTCCGCTGCTTTGCTAACCCGAATAAATTGGCTGCACAGTTTCAGTGTTCTAAGAAAATGATCAATTTAACATGGAGATGATATAAATTATGCTGTTTTTGATGCGCAATTATATTGTGGACTAAAATAATTAATAGAGTAAACATAATAAAATGGAATAATTAATGATAGACCGCGAAAATGTTAACCGGAAAATGGCACACAAATTTTTTTTTTTAAAATACCGCCTGATTTTAAATGGATTTTTGCACAACGGGCCTACCGGACCTTAATTAAAGTGGCTGAAGTAGGAATAATGTACAGTATTATTGACATTAATGTTGAGGTAAACTAACAAAATTACAGCTTGCCCGGTCAAGCGCGAATGAAAACTTAAAACAATTTTATCAGTTAATGTTGGTCGCGTATGGCAATGGCGGTTTTGTTGAGACAAGGATTATGAACTTCAGTCTTTAACGCATTGTGTTCGACAATGAATTGGCTCTTTTGATGTTCACTCAACGATGTAAAGAATGTCCTTGTTGAAGCACGTAATCACGGAGGGTTATTACCATAACAAAAGGGTTGCACGAATTAAAATGCTACAACTTTGCGGCGTTGGTTCATCCATGGTCTCATATAAAAATTTTCACCTGAAATTCCATCAAAACGCAAACACAGTTTTTCTGGTCAAAATAAACTAGTCCCCTGCCATTTCGATCTGAATGAAAGCTTGAACTATGGTTCGCACAAATGGCCTACTTTTTTTGGTCAGATCTTTGCCCGTCAGCGAATGGTTACGACTGGTACTTTTAAAAGTTTGAAAAAAAAATAAAAAATATTAACTGGACCTAAATCCATCACAAAAAAGGAATTAGTCCAATTGTGGTATAACGTATTCCTAATCTACACCGAAATTCTCCTCACCTGCCATCTTCCTTTCGTACCGGCGTATTGGGAAAGCTTTGGGTAAAAAAATTATGTTTATATGCTGACTTTTCTGTCTCGACAGTGTTGACATACTACGATCGCGATTTTATCGCGGTTTTAAGAAAATCGACGAAGTGTGAACTGAAGCATTAATGCTGCAGACTGAACTGGTCTGTGATTTGTTTTTAACACCTCCGTTCCAACAAAATGGCCGATCCAAAAGGCTCCACTCCTTGTACTCTTTTTCAAACCATGGTCCAAGTAACTTGAGATATTAGGGATACTCCTTATAAAGTTGGATTTCAAACACAAAAATCCTAAAATACTGAAATCTCATCACCTTGAATCTAACCCTAAACCGATCGGGCTTAACCTTGCTCGAAGAGGTCGAGGTAATAATAATCCTATTTTGGTTGTACATTCGCAACATGCATTAGCCGAGCTGGACTATTCCATCAGGCGTAAACTGCGTACTAGTAACAAGTGTGAGCAGACCTGTAAGATTTCTCCTTTGCGTTGACGGTCAAGGATTAATTTCCCACCTAATCAGTGGCGTATCCAGGATTTTGGAACAATATGTATATTTGGGAAAACGTTTAATGTCCTCTCGCTTCGCTTGGCCTGCTGCCTATCTTTGAGTCGCAAAATGAGACGTGTCAGCCTCAGCATGCTGTAAACCATAACATCAAAGAGCTTCAAAACACCGGCTTCTTCCCTGGCTCTCCTCTTCTCTTTATATTCTTTCCTCGCCTTTTCCTTCCTGGCCCCCTTTTATTGCGTCCATGCCTTCAAATCTTTCCCCATTTTTTTCCAAGGTGACCTGAGTCGCCCACTTCGGCCACCCGACTAACACCACTGGTTTCCGGCCTTACTTCAAAAAGACAAATGCCACCGTTATTTCCGATAGAACGCGTCCACACGTACTCTACTAGTACCCTTGCATAACTATTACCGCCCCCCTGTTGCGCGTAACTAAACCCTGCTCTTCTTCGGCATTACATCGTCGGACTTAAGCCAGTTAGGTCCGATAGAGTTCACCCCGACGCTGAGTCCTATGCAGCTCATAAAAGGCACACTAATTCCCGCAACGCGTTTGCGACATTAAGCACCGTTGCGAGAAATTAGCAACGCGTTGCGGCGTCGGGCCAATCAGAATGACGAATTCTGTGACTAATTTCAAAATGAGACCCCCACCACAACGCGTTGGCAAAGTCTCTAGCAAACACGTTGGTGGAAACTCCAATCTCGTGCAAGCCTTTCACAAGCGTTGCGAGACTCACACGCCTTGCGTCCTTCACACGCGTTGCAGAGGTTCACAGCATAAGGGTCATAACGTATTTGCCGCAACGCGTTGTGTAAAACAAAATCAGGAATTTAATGTGCGTATTTAAAAAAATAGATCCCCAACAGCGTTGCGGCAATACGTTTATGACCCTTATGGCCTTCCCAACGCGTTGCAGCCTTCGCAACGCGTTGTGAAGCATAAGGATCTGTGAGATTATATATTTTGAATAGGCCTACGGTCCAAATTGATGTTTTGATTGGCCACACGCAATGCGTTGCCGAAATGTCGCAACGCTTTGCCTGAATGTCGCAATGCGTTGCTGAAATGTGCAACGCGTTGCTAAATGGTCGCAACGCGTTGCCGAAATGTCGCAACGCGTTGTGACTTTCGCACAACGCGTTGCTGCAATACGTTTGACCTTAAGGCCCCCTTGTTGACCCTTAGCAACGCGTTGTGAGCTTCAACGCGTTGTGAATGTTTGCAACGGCTTGCAAAGTATCTAGCAACGCGTTGTGGTCTAAATTTTTTTTTAATACTCACATAGCATCAATGATTTTGATTGGCCGACTCCGCAAACGCGTTGCCGAAATGTTGCAACGCGTTTTGCTACTTTCCGCAACGCGTTGCCGCAATACGTATGGCCATTTAATGGCTTGCGATCCTCGATTTCACACGCAAATCATATCCAACACTACAACTAAACCGATCGATTTAGGTCCCGTATTTAAGTGACTTATGTCCGATCGCATGTGGAGACGATTATAATATGGTACAATAGGCGTAAGGGCATTAGTGGATTGGTTGTTTTTTTTAATCCATCGGACTTAGTTAATACCGGTATAATCCATGGGGTGAAGCCATTCCCACCAGTCGTCCGTGACTGGCGCTGACTTTTGAATATTGCACGGATAATTATTAGTTTGGGTGCTTGTATACCACATATACGTCCGTGTTTATGTATCATTTGTTTTCAGCGTGCATTATTTTTCAACGAATGCACTGGCTCTGTCAGATAATGCCAGGTCATCAGATAATGCACGGTCAGTCAATAATGCACTCGGTCCCACGTCACAACTTCCTATTAGCTACTAATACCGTCAATCCTTTGAAATATCGATTACTGCTCCATATCAAGTAACATGCCCTTCCTCGTAGATATACCCTGTACGAACTTAGTATCTGACAATCTATGGTGTCAAGTCCTAACTTAAAGTATTCGTGTGAAAAAATATTCGCGTTTCTCGTTAAAGTATTAGTTGAATACACATGCTCAGAACATTCCAAATAATGTGATTTTTGTACTGTCTTTTTCACCGAACGCGGTATTCTTATTAACGAGAACAAGTCTTTTTTTGTATTCTACTCAAAGGCGATAACTTGTTTACATTACAATATTGATCTTAATATAAAATTCCTTACTGTTTAATTTGTTCAAATTATAAAGCCTTTCAGAAAGTTAGCATGCTATACTGAACGTCCCTACCTCTGTGCCGTGACGTCAGCGCGAGATTTGATGGGCCCACCAGTAAACCGCACGCGTTGGCTTAAAGCGACGGCGGTTTTACACTCGCGCACATATGCATACATTGCGACGCGTGCGTACACAGCTGCGTCAATGTTATAACATCACGCACGGAGGTTAGAGAAATTGACTATATCATGTTGCTATATAATAGAGGGGCCCATGAGAATTAAGTGTACTTCAAGAAACCAAAATATCCACAATAAAATGTTTCTCACTCAGAAACCAGTCATGGTTTTGTACATACATGTCTGCGTTGTCTTTAACATCTAATCCCGGGGTAATTGGATTGGTAGAAGAATATTCATATGCATTTATATGCAAATCGGTCCACGATGGTTTTGTTTTGGAAAAAGTAAGGGCACTGAAAAAAGTCTGTCTTCTTTCAATTTCAATGATGCGTTTCATCACTAATGGTTTGTTTTGAAACTGCCTGGGAGGTGCGAGAAAGATTAGCCACTCTAATCGTCTAGAGAGTCTTATTTTTCTCGCACTTCCGATTCATTTTCAACAACTAATCACATGAATTGCGTCAAGGTCTTTTTGCACTATTTATAGCGTATAACTTGGACAGGTTGGCGTATAGAAGTGTGTTTTATAATTATTTAAAAACTAACACACCTCAAAATTTAGATAAATTACGTTAGTAATTGTTAATGTATGATTTGATACTAGTGAATTTTCTTCTCAAAGTATATGACGGATAAGGACCACGCCTCAGTGCCTTCGACAGGATAATTGCAATTGACCGTATGGGTCAGTGGCAGGCAGCAACTCCGAGCCTCCTGCTCTCGTGCTGCCTGCCTGACCCGACGGTCGCGTGCGATAATCCTGTCGAATGCACTAGCTAGGTCCTTATCCTATCCTTATCATAATGTCAAGTCGATACACACAATCCGGCAAAATATCATTTGTTGGATGGTGGCTGCTATTGGATGGTTAAATTTGTCCTACCCATGCCACACGACGAATGAAATGGCACATCAGTCATCTTGATTTAACTAAACCGCCTAAATGAATAAATCTTTTCATCTATGATGCAACTAAATTTTCAAATTAAAAAAAAAAAAAAAAAAACAATGATCCAGGTGCACTACTTATTACACCTGGCCACCGTCTAACACATACTCATTTGTATCACTACCGATTAGTGTATATGCAAAGCGCACCCACCTTATGATGGAGAAGCGGAGCAGCCCATTGCTTTCTTTGTTTGGGTCTCTATTATTTCTTTGTTTCGGCAAACTGCTAGACTTGACTTTCTGAAGATTACGTAACGATTTACCTCTCTATCTATAGAGAACCCTTTGGTACAACTACACTTGGCACACGACTTTTGCAAAGTAATGTACTTATCATGGCCGGCTCATGGAACCGATCAACACGCACGGGAGTTCTTGGATTTTGGTCGGAACCCATGCAAAAAGAGGGCTAGCTGCAAATGCGAACTATCCGTATGGGTATCAATTCAAATTAAATCGAGTTCTCGTCCCGCTAGGGGTGTCAAATTACGTTGTGATTGTGACTGGTCATGATACAAATAAGAATTAACCTACACATATCACAAATAACCCTAAGTGGTTATAGGACATGTCATTTTTCTGTGTAGTTTGTGGCTATTTAATGTGAATCTTTTTCATATGTATTGAGAACAGTCCCGCAAGGTTATATCATCTCACTGCAAATTACCTTCAATCTTCAACTCATTTTTATTTGTTTGATCATAGAAGGGCCTACAGTTTTCACTGAAACTAGTCTAATTTCACCAAAGTTGGTCCAATTAGGGGCCGGGTATATTTTAACTGAAAGATTGTATCCTTAGGGTCCTTTCAGAACCCCTTGAACGAGCATGGGTGCCCAACGACATCCAAGACGGCCCCGGATCAAACTTAGTCAAATTTTCATCCCTTTTTTCCACACTGGGCAGTCTGGGCAGTAAAAAGCCTAAACGCATCACGATAGTACATTAACTTCTTAATAACGAAAACAACACCAAATACCACCGAGACACCCATACCATGTTATATGCAAATCTACCTTGTACACTTTTACGTGTTTCGGACATCAGTTATTACAAATATTATACACGTAATATGGCTCCCAATCATCGAGGTGGCGGCAGAGGATTATGAGCAAAGTGTGGGCGTTGAATGCCTTCCTTTTGTGCGGGTGATTGGATCAACATATTAAAATCGGATTGTGAAGTTGTGTGGTCCTTCTTTTCGCTTTCTTTCTTCCCTGATATGACAAAATCATATATGAAAAGCACTAAAGATCCTGTAGGTAGTCTTGTTTAGGTTTGGGACAGCCCGTAATCTACAAACTAACCGTTAGAAGGGAGGTTAGTTGCGACACCTGGTTTCACTCGCCCCTTCAACATGGACAACTGGAACCGAAAGCCTTAACATCATCTCAACTGAAGCAGTTTGTTTTTGTTGAAAAACTCTGGCCCCGTACAAAGGAGTGCTTCTTTGAGCTCTACAATTGCTGCCTTTTTCCTACAGATTCCCAAGACTCTGGAAAAAGCACCGTTTAGGTACTCTTGGGAAAGATCCCGAAGATCTATCGACCAAAGTATCACTCCTCAGCCATACCTACAAGCTCTTCGAAAACGTCCCCTGCTCAACGTATCGCACCCGTGATAGACGAACACCTCATACCATGAGCAAGCAGGTTTCCTGCCAGGCACATAATAAAAGCCAAGTGCCCAAGCTAACTCACACTTGAGTGTTTCGAGAAGGGTTTTGTAACCAGAGTCGTGTTCGTCGATCAATCAGCAACTTCTGACACTGTTCTCAGAGCTGCTTACTCGAGAGCATACAGAGAATAGGAACAAATATCTGAAATTTCAGGTGAACCAGGTGCGTGCACTCACCAAGGACATCCGCTTGACTGGGCTTATCAAAGGATTGCTACAAACAGATGTTCTCTGTCCACTAGGAGCTAAGAAGAGCTCAAGAATGGACTACCCCAAAGGAGCGTTCTGCACCATTCCTGTTCAACATCTATACCAACGACCAACATAGGAGTGCAGGAACCTGTCGTTTTATCTATGCAGACGATCTTGGAATTAGCGCACAAGATGCAGATTTCACAGTTGTCGAAAGCTATCGAAGAGAGACTCTACAAATCTTTGGATGAACTCACTCCTTATTATGAGGAAAACACCTATTTGCAAATCCATCTAAGACACAGGTGTGTGCTTTCCATCTACGCAACCGTGAAGCCAAACGTCAGCAACCTGGTCTGGCGTTCTCAGCCACTTTTTAGCACGCTTTTTTTTATAAGCGAGGTGTTAAATGAAGGAGCGAGACCTAGGCAACAAAATGATACGGCAATAATTAAATGACTCCGGCGACATTAATTCAGCAGACGACAGAAATGGCGTTTAAGTAAGTAAGTAAACAGTAAGTTGCGGCAAACTTTAAGTTAGCCTACTAATTACCTGTTTGTGGACAGCCCATCTAGCAAGCCCAAAGGCTGTGACCTTGATAGGAAAGCATGGGTCAACCTCAACAGACTCAGAACTGGCGTTGGTCGTACAAAGCACTTCCTTCACAAGATCGGAGTAGAACTTTCACCAAACTGCGATTGTGGAGAGCCACAAACCATTAGCCACATCATAGATGACTGTGAGGTCTACAAGTCCCCAAGAGGAACTCCAGGCTTGATCAACCTGGATGATGAAACTATCAGCTGGTTAAAGACGGATCTTCCACTGTGATTTTGGACTTGCACGCACGAACGAATTACCTGGCTGTCTTTAGCCTCTTAATATTGGGGTATGTTGTTTTTTGTGTAATGGTGGCTGGCACCAAGTGTTGCGGTCTTTTTGGACACGCTGTATATTAACCTGGGAGCTAGCAAACGTATGTGTAAAATATATCTCTATTCTTCTAATGACCTAGACTATCATTTGCGAGCAAATTGAAAAATAGTACATGGTGGAAATGTAATTGATGTTTTGGTTTAATTTTTTCATATACAATTTTGACACCAATGTTTTTCCAACACAAAATTTTACGGAGAATATTATAAAAATCATGGGTGTCATTTTTAAAATGTGTTCTTGGGTGTTTTATAAGGGGCAAAATTTGTACAGGGATAAACAATAAAAGTGTTTAAATTGTTTTAAAATATATACCAATCTGTTTGGCTGCTCATAAGGTTCCTAAAAAGGTATAGTTTGCCATATTTACGACCTATTGTTTTAGTACAATAGGCTCAAGACAGTTCAAGGTCATTATTCATAGAATGGTCCGATTTGGTTGAAACTGGTTTTAAATCGTTCATTGGGTCATACTGAATAAGAAATGTATATAAACTCGGCAAAAAAGTTTCTGGACACTTAGAAAAGTCAAATTATTTCACATTTATATTTAATTAAAGGCAAAGAGTTGTACATCAAAATAAACAGACACTCATCCTCTGTCAGTTTTGAGTGGAATTAAGATGTGACCATTCATGTCTGGGAGGTTACATTCATTTATCAATGACAAGGTTCATGAATGAAAAATTGCAAGAAATTGATGTTCCAGTTATTCAAAATTTGAATTGTTTACCAATCTTGACCACTTCGTCCACATGAAAGTGGAAAAATTAAAGTGTTGAATCCCACATGTGTTGCATGGTTTTTCTCTGTTAAATAGCCAAGCTTGCGGAGCAGGATCGAACCATCCAGGTTGCCATCAACCTGAATGGTCGACGGTACATTGATGAAGTACTGGGAGCCGTTGATTACACCGTTTGCCCTAAACCATAGTCCCCAGATGATGGATGACAATGCGCGCCCCTACCGTGCTAACATCGTTGGCATATTTCTGGACAACCAAAACAAACAGCGTATGGATCCATGGCCAGCATGATCACCAGACGTGAATCCCATAGAGCATTTATGGGATCAGCTGGGAAAATCTCTACATCAAGGAATCGAACCTGGGAGATTCCCTTTGAATTCGCCGACTTGTAACAAGTATGAGACGGCTATGTGCTGCACTGATTCAAAGCCATGGAGGACCAACAAAGTACTGAATTTGAATATTGCATTGTTGACACTGAATAAGTTTAGCCATTGCATTAAACTGTGTTAAAACCAAGAATGGCAAGATAACATTGCGTTGCTTTGCTTTGAAACAAGATATTCCTTTGTTTAATCAAAGTTTAATGCATTCCTTATGGAAAACCCCTAACAAAGTATCCCATAATCATTGCCTTTGTATTGTAACTGACTTCCAGACAGATTCAATGCTCCAAA
>JAMKCH010019551.1:0-34745 GCA_023653785.1 Ophioderma brevispina
CTATGATGACAAATGTTATTATTCCGGCCCCGGTACCGCTCTCCTAAACTGGTTTGTGCTGCAGCACTATAAAAAAGTAAAGGAGAACATGCAATATTGGAAAATATTTTCAGTCCAAACCCAGAAGGTGTTTTGAATCAATCCCATGATGCATAGCAATGCTCCTATACTGTATTGTACTAAACACATGGCAGTACTTAGGCACACAGTGTTCCAAAGGTTTAAGAACCACAAGATATTTCATAATCATGTTAAAAAAAGTACTAATGCTTTGTGGGCTAAAATGAGTGTTAAAGTCAGGGTTTTTATGTGTTAAGAATAGGACTTTTATGGGATCACATGACCCCATTGAGGGGAAATTTCCCAAAACTGGTGCATTGTGGGATTGACTCAATACACCATCTGGTCCAAACCAGAGGGTGTATTGAATTCATTCCACAATGCAACAAATTTGGGAAATTTCACTATAATCTTCTTAGTGTTTCCACAACACAAGCCTGTTAAATGTGTGTGAGCCAATGCAGAAAACATTTCTTAGCATTCTCATTAAACTAGCGGGAGCTTGTTTAGGGCAGCACAGTAGATGGTCGTAATTTTAATAAGGTCATGTGATCCATCAAAAATTCTATTCTGAACACATACAAACCCTGATTTTTGGCTTCATAAGTGAAGCCTATCTAATCGGGCCGATTCGGCAGAGCGGGCGAAAAAATCTATCTCCGTTGCACTTGGTTGAGCATATTTGTTCAAAATTGGTCGTGTGAAAGTGTGGTATGTGCTCTTCAAGGTGAATGAATTTCGTAGGCAAAATCAGCCTAGAAGTGTGTTATTTTTGCGTTTGTTTTTGTGTTTGGCTGTTTTTTGTCGCATGTGTAACCCCGTACCCAAGATACCAAAGTCAATACTCACGTGTGTGTTTGTTGTTGTATACGAACGCAGCCGTTGTAAGCGTGATATTTAATAGCGACACCTAGATCAACTATGCTTTCAAATGACACGACCAAAGAATCATGCACTGATTGTTCTGTGATTATATGTACGTTCACGTACAAGCCATACGTGTAAAGGTGTTATGTGTATGGCCTGTATTAAGTTCGTCATGTGGGCAGGTCATTTGTGTGTAAATTGAATATTCATTAAAAAGGACATGTGAATTTGAAGAGCGCACCATTTTATATTTGGGGGTTGGAGTGGTGTTTGGTATAAATGGAGTCCTGTGCAATTGCGTCTGACGTCCCGTCTGCAGTAATGTTTTGTTTGGTGGTTGTGCCCATGTTTGTCTTCTTTCTTAAGCATATTGTTGTATTTTATGAATGTAGCTATTTTTCTCACATGGAGAGAGTTTGTGATGATTTTCGAAACAAGTTCTGCCATTAATATTTGTAATGTTGTGTCCGGCCTTGGTATGTTGTCATGCGAACAGGTCGCGACTATGGAGCGAACCATTTGTACTTATAGGGTGCTTTTGGGTTCTTGGGGCGATATGAGACTTGATGAAATGTGAATATGTATAAAGGGTGAATCAGAATGTTAATTCACAAAAGTGGTCGAATTCGAAATATTTCATCCCTGGTTCTAGCATGAAGTTATTATTGTTGGTACTATATTCATGGCTAGTTTTGCACGAAATTAAGGTTTGCATTTGCAAGATGTACAAATTTTCGTTCTTGTTTGGTAGCTTATGGTGCATCCCTACCTAACGGCAATGGTTGTTCCTAATTTGCATTTATACATTGTTGTTGTCACCAAGTTAGCCCAAGGTTCACTCACAGAACACATGTGACCCCGTGACGTCGCATCACAGCTGAAACAAGCAAACACGAATTGATAAACAATCGCGTATGGACATGAAGTATTTGTTACATATTTATCATCATTTCATTGTTTACTTACGTCAAATAGATGCACGTTTCCCGAATACTGTTGCATGTAATTGGGACAATACAAACGAATGATGGAATAACTCTAGCTAACTCTGTACAATGTAAGCTGTGTTATCAATTTCAAACGCAACGTGGGAGTGGGAACCACTGAGATGAATATACCAATGGAATGCAACCACGTGGATAGCAGAGCTGGCCTAGCTGTTACCATGGGACAGTTCTCTCAATCGCCAGTTTTATACGCCTTTCGATGATGAGTGTGGTCGGGATTCTTGTACAAAACTTCATTAAAAAAAACCCAGTGTAAACAATCTGTCCAGTGTAAAACAATGCACGAACATTCTGTGTAAAAATCGACCCACTCCCCTTGTACATGCGCAAGTTATAATGGTATATTACAGGCCTGTGGTCCGTGCATAGACACCGCAATTCATGAATACCGCGACATATACCATACTGTTTCCAGTTTCAAGCATGGCAAATTACGAAACAGAAAATTATGTTTTAAACTTGTGTATGACACAATCCATGTTTCTCAGCTTTTCTCGGCCTATGTATAACAATCGCAGTGTACGGCTCAGAAGAAATCGCGATATGTTTTGTAGTAGGATTTCCTATTACGTCACCGAGGGATTCCCCTTATTTTACAATTACGGCAAAAAAAATTGGCAGGTAGGTAAGTAATTTTCTACCCATGCAGGGCGGCCGCTATCGTATCAAATTGTAATATAGTACAACCAGTGGCGTAACCAGCCGGGGGGGGGGGGGCAGGGGAGGCAGACGCCCCCCCCCCCGGACAACTAAAATGGGGACGGTGAAGCTAAAAAATGGGGACGAAGAAGGGGAAAAAAGGAAAGAGAGGAAAAAGAGAAGGAAAAAGGTGAGAGGATAAGGGAAAGAGAGAAAAAAGGGTAGGAGAAGGGAAAGGTGTGGTGTGTGTTCAGAATTTCGAACCGTTTGGAAAAAAATACGGGTCTAATAATCCCTGAAGCGAGCGAAGCGAGCCGGAAAAACATGGGGAAACTTCTTTGAGTCCTTGCCCCTCCGAGGCTCAGGCTGGTTACTCGCCTGGTACAACGACAACAAATTGACATGCCCTTATTCATATTGTTCTTTCTGATAATGTATCAGAGCTCGGAAGAGAGGTTACAAATTGCCTCCCTCACTTCAATTTGGTCAAGTTTAGCTCGCAAGTGTCACCCTACACTTAGGGAAAATCAAGTGCTACACTCCACATATGCCACGTCATTGATTTTCTTGACCTTCGATCCAATCCCCCTTGGTTTGTGTTCCACATGTTAGGATGACCTCATGTGACCTCTGTGACCTCATGTGACCATAATGGGTCAGTAATAAAATTGCTTGGTGTATCTACTATGTCAATCGATTTATGACACTAATAAAATTGGCGCCTGGGCAGTGTCCCACATGTTGGTGACCTCATGTGACCTTCAAAATGGTCAGAACTTAATAACATTGCTTGGTGCAGCCCATATTCGATCGATTTTCAGGACACTTAGATACAAACCCCGTGTTAGTGTCCCACATGTTGGTGACCTCATGTACCTCCTGTGACCTCATGTGACCCCTTAATGTTCAGAATATAAAATTGCTTGGTGTATCTACATATGTCAATCGATTATGACACTTAGATAAAAGTCCCCCTGGGCAGTGGTCCCACATGTTGTGACCCATGTGACCTAAAAATGGTCATACTTTAAAAATTAATATTGCCTTGGTCTAGCCACATATGGCGATCGATTTCATTTACACATAGATCAACGGCCCTCTGGTAGTGTCCCCCACATGTTTGTGACCTCATGTACCCTTGATGACCTCATGTCACCTTAAAATGGTCAGAATTATAACATGCTTGGTATCCACATTTCGATCGATTTTCATGACACTTAGATACATTCATTGGCTCTTGGGCATTTTCCCCACCATGTTGGTGACGCTAATGTGACTTTGTGACCTCATGTGACCTAAAAATGGTCAGAATTATAATATTGTTGTCCTATCCACATATGTCATCGATTTTCATGACACTTATATACAAGGCCCGTGACGGTAGTGTCCCACATTTGATGACCTCATGTGACCATTATGTGCCTTAAAAAATGGTCCTAATTTATAAAATTGCTTGGTGTATCGACATATGTCAATCGATTTCTTTGACACTTAAAATGGCCCCCTGGGCAGTGTCCCCAATGGTTTGGTGACCTTCATGTGACCTTAAAATGGTCAGAATTATAACATTGCTTGGTGCATCCCACATATTTCACGATTTTTCATGACACTTAGATTACAATACCCCTTGGTTCGGGTCCCACATTGGGTGGTGACCTCATGTGACCTCTGTGACCTCATGTGACCTTAAAATGGTCAGAATTATAAAATTGCTTGTGTATCTACATATGTCAATTGATTTCTAATGACACTTAGATAAAATTCCCCCTGGGCAGTGTCCCACATGTTGGTGACCTCATGTGACCGTAAATAGTCAGAATTATAACATTGCTTGGTGCAATCCACATATTCGATCGATTTTCAGAGACACTTAGTACATACCCTTGGGTAGTGTCCCTCATGTTGCTAACCTCATGTGACCTTGGGTGACCTTAAAATGGTCAGAATTATACATTGCTTGGTGTATCCGTCACATGTCATCGATTTTCATGACCCTAGATACATTCATTGGCTTCTTGGGCATTTTTCCCACATTTGGGACCTAATGTGACCTTTGTGACCTCATGTGACCTACAAATGGTCCAAATTATAAAATTGCTGGTCTATCCACATATGTCGATCGAGTTTCATGACACTTCGATACAAACGGCCCTTTGGTAGTGTTCCACATTTGATGACCTCATTGACCTTTGTGACCTTAAAATGGTCAGAATTATAACATTGCTTGGTGTATCCACATATGTCGATCTTTTCATGACACTATTTAGATACGTGGCCCTTGGGTATTGTCCCCCAATGTTGGTGACCTCAGTACCTTTGTGACCTCATGTGACCTTAATTGGTCTAGGAATTATAAATTGCGTTGGTGTGTCCTATTTTGATCGATTTCTATGACACTTAGATAGAATGACCCTTTGGGTAGTGTCCCACATGTTGGTGACCTCATGTGACCATTTTGACCTTGTGTGACCATAATTATAACATTGCTTGGTGTATCCACATATGCCGATCAATTTTCATGACACTTATATTCATTTGGACCTTGGGTATTGTCCCACAGTTTGACCTCATGTGACATTTGTGACCTCATGTGACCATTAATTGGTCATATTATAAAATTGCTTGGTGTATCCCCTATGTCAATCGATTTCTATGACACTTAGATAGAATGACCCCTGGGGGAGAGTCCTAAGCCACATTTGTGACCTCATGTTACCTTAAAATGTTAAGAACTTAAAAATTTGCTTGGTGTATCCACATTGTCGATCAATATATCTACACTTAGATAAAATGGCCCCTGGGTAGTGGCCCACATGCTATGACCTCATGTGACCTTGTGTGACCTTGGTAATGGTCAGAATTTACAACATTGATGGGTTTTGCACATATTCGATCGATTTTCCTGACACTTGATACATTGGCCCTTTGGTAGCCTACAATTTCAACATTCTTTCAAGAGGAAACGCATGTGAGATAGGTGTGAGCAATTAGACCTTTATCACTCGGAGATCATCTTGTATTCGTTTCAGTTATTCTTAACCCATACCATGATCATTGTTCCTTCAAAGCCTAAATTGGCATCTTTATGTGCCATAGAGTCCTATCCCTTTTCACCTACTTTGTATTATTGCCGTGTGGTTTTTTCTTTTTAAATAATATACTTTAAAAGTAAAACCCCTCCTCATTTTTGTGTCGTCTGCAGCTAGAGTGCGGAAGACCCCTACTAATCAAAATCTGTTCTGCTGTTTGCTATGTGTGTGCGTGTGTGTCTGTATGTGTGGTATGTGTGTATATGTGTCGTGTGTTCATGCATGTTACTATGTGCGTATATATTATGCAATGCCATGCATCTCCACAAGCACAAGGCAGATATTACTTGCTATAGTTGGGAATGATTGTGGTGAGGTCACATATTCATACAAACAAAAAAAAAAATGGCACTCAGGGTGAGTTTTTAAAAAAAAAAAACTTGACCCATTTGTGTCCGCCCTTTTGGATTTTTAATATACATATGGTCGCTGTCATGAACTGGTCCCTAAATATGGTGGATTTGTTTCATGGTTCGCCTTTTTTTCACTGGACTTCACTTATTTTTGAGAACTTCTACTAAGGCAAATGCCTGACTTTGGTATCATTTTGCTTATTTCTCCTCTTTGAAATAAAAAAAGTTCCAGGTCATTAGGATGTATAATAAGAAAGTTATGGATAAATAGTTCAGGTGATGTCACAGGTGACCCGGCGTGTGAGGAGCCAGCGGTTGAGGAGCCCATAGAGTTTACACACCACATTTGTGAAAAAAATGCATTACTTTTGAGCACTTATCACTTTAAACAGTTTTACATTCTAGAGCCGTCAAAATACACAAACATAGGAGAAATAATGCAAATAAAAAAAATAAAAAAAATAAAAAAAGTAATTTAAAGTATTATTTAGGATATTGTTAATATGGTGCCAATAATACCTCAATTTTGTCCTGCGTCTGCATTTTCCTCCTCTGTCTCACAGTGGCCATTTTTCGAATTAGTTCTTAACGTAAGTGGTGTCTCATAATTAAATCAAATGAATTGTATGATTTATGATAAGTGCTGATAATTTTATGATAAATGATTATTAAAACTGTAATTAAAAAATGAGAACTTTAAACAGCAGCCTAAATATAAACAACAAATAATACACATGAAATAATGTGTACCCAAATAAAGTAACATCCTCCAAACTTCAAACCATGTCATTGTGAAGCAAACATTTGAAAAGTTGTTAAGTATTCATGTCTAGTTAAGTAGTTTAACAGTGTGTTAAGTGAGTTTAACAGTGTACCAGTATAAATGCAAGACCACCCGTATTGAAGTTTGAGGACTACACATTTACCCACCCTTGTATACAAAACCACAAAGACATTGAAGTCAATAATGATGTTTCGCGCATGTAAATTGCAAACATGATTGTCTGCATCCCTTAATACAGACAATCAATTTGGATACTGTCAAGTATTTTGATGTACCCGACAAGCTTCATTCAAAGTTTGAGCCACCCTGTAACAGACTGCACACCTGGTAACTATATTAAAAAATTACAGAAAGCATTGAATTTAAAATTACTCATTGAAGGGATTTACAAACACTGAAGTGAAATGTCAAGAAAAACTCCTGCAAAATTTCATATTTAACACATGCACGTTTTTTTGCATTTGCTGATTAGCATGTTTTGATAACCCTGTCTAATCTACCTGTAGATGGCAAGCAGTTCTTACTTATTTCAATTGAAAGCCTTAGTAATGTTATATTCAGAAATCAAGGTACTGTGGTCTACTCCTCAAAAATTAAAAAAAACCTCAGGGTGTGCAAAGTATGGTTAAAAAGGAACAGTTCTTTCAGTACACCTATATGATATTTGCACACCCTGTATTCTACTATGTTTCTTGATGGCTCAGCGCCTTTATGGCAGCCGACCACAAGCGCCTTGATACGGTTTACGGATATGCGCGCGTTAAAAATCCAAATTATATTATTATTATTTGTGCATAAATGAATCCTTGGAGTATAGCTTTCCAACATGTTACAACTTTATGGGTGTTAGTGTATACCATTAAAGGCTATGCTCGGTTGAATCCAAAAATTGGGTGGAGTTCTCAGGTTTTTGGGTGTGAAACATTTTATAGCAACCATTTTGACTTATGACCATATATCTAAAAAACTATGTGGTTCATCTGAAAGCTTATTTCATTGTCTTTAATTTGATGCAAAGATACTTCACCATCGGGTTAGGTATTATGGACCGAGCTACAGTTGTTTGAATAAAGTAGTCTGTTTTGCGCTCTATCCACAGATTCACATTAAATGACGGCGCTCAGCGAGGCAAATTAGTGTCAGAAGCAAATCGGGCTATTTAGTGACTGCCGAATAAATGTGACGCTATGTAACCCACAAATTCCAGTCACAATGACATCGATGCCCTCTAAATGTTGCTACTCTCATACCACATTAAAAATAATTTTGAAAATAAATTAACTGATAACATGTATCAGTTCTGGAGGAGTAGAATGAATCGTACAATAGACGGAACAAATATCGACAACAACCTTTGTTAGAGGTTAAAGTATTGTCTTATATTTGTAGACCAAATATCCCACATTCTTGAAAAAAGTGTTTAAAAAAAACTTACCATATCACTTTCTTTACACCATAGATACACTTTATCTGTCCCGCCGAAAGAGTTCGGAACGGGGACTATTGTGAAATGAGCAGCGTCTGTTCGTCGTCCGAAAGGAGTTAGGAACGGGGGAATATGATGAAATGAGCAGCGTCTGTTTGTCCGTTAGTAGTCCGGTTCGCGTATTTAAAATGTTCAACCCCTTTGTATACGATTTATCTGGGTTCCGTAAGGTGACATGATGTAACTTGGGGAAAGAAGCGGGTTGATGGTCTCGATCCTGATAGATTGTGGCAGTAAAATATGGTAATTAAGTATCTAATTGCATAATTAGAGAATTTTCCTGCAAGGCCGGTATATTTAGGACAAGTTATAATAATAATAATAATACTATCTTTATTTCAAACGGTTAAAACATGTTCAAACAAAAAATACATGATCTTACACCTGTCCGTGGGGTAGGTACATTAAAATAAGCAAATAGAAGAATAATTACAATATAACCATTCACAAAGTTGAAACAATAAATATATATATTACATACATGGTGGAACTAATAGAATTAAATTAAATTAAATGCAAACATTAATTGTAAAAAGGACATTTAAATTGTTAAACTATATATATATATATATACAGAGATAATTTTCATATTTTAAAAAACTAAATAAAACGCCAATTTAAAAAACATACAAAATGATACATAATTCCTGTAGGCACAATCAGGATCTCTTGCATTGACACATAATACACACACAGGATAACAACTTAGTATTACTCTCATGTTTGCTATAAACTCCCTCACGTTCTCTCACTTTCTCTCTCTCTATCTTTCCTCTCTCTCTCATCCTCTCCATCTCGAGCGCTCGATTCTGCACTGTTAAAAAATATGTCGTTAAATTTACGGAAATTTCTGGCAGCAGTCATTCCAGTCCATTTTGAGGGTAAATTTACAGAATTTATGTAATTAACAGGAACCTGACAGCAACTGTACAGAAAACCTGTCTACACTACGCGAAAAAAAGTGTGCATTTCAAAAGAATTTTTCCCGTCGTAATTTTAAAAGTACGGAACCAAAAAAAAAAATTCCGGAAATACTGCTGACAGAAATTTTTGAAATATTCAGTAAATTAACATTTTATGTGTTTTTTCGGAGAAGTTCCGTAAGGCATATATTGATGTAACTTGGTGGAAGGAAGCGGGCTGAAGAGTTTCTCGACCTGATTAAGATTTTGGGCATATTTTGGCCAAATTGAGTATGCCAAATGAGCTAAGT
Source organism: Ophioderma brevispina (assembly GCA_023653785.1). Classification (NCBI taxonomy): domain Eukaryota; kingdom Metazoa; phylum Echinodermata; class Ophiuroidea; order Amphilepidida; family Ophiodermatidae; genus Ophioderma; species Ophioderma brevispina. The sequence continues at coordinate 9,499 of JAMKCH010019551.1, forward strand.
AATATGCAAAAATCAGCGTAATTGCTTTATTTTTGACAATGGAGAAATCGGATACTCGAACTGTCCTGCGCTGCATGAAAGCCTATCAGGGCCACATTCTTTTTGGCAATTTGTATGTGATATATGCGGCAAATGAGCTAATTAAATAGCATAATGCGTTATCTCTGAAACCGTACATGGATAGCAAAATTCTTCGGTATTGAGAACTATGCCTAGGGCGGGGTGGGGTGTTGGGGAGGGGGTGGGGATACGGGGTGTTGGGGCGGGGGTGTGTGTTGCAGGGGTTGGGGAGGGGGGTTTTGTGCAGGGCTGGTGGGTTGCTAGGGTGTGGGGAGGGGGTGGGGTGTTGCATCTGGTGTTGGGGAGGGGGTGTGCGGGGTGGGGGGAGGGGGTGGGTGGAGTTGCGGGGGGGGGGGGGGCGGTGGGGGTGTGCGGGGTGTTGGGGAGGGGGAAGGGGTTGCGGGGGGTTCTGGGGATAGGGGGTTTGGTAGAGGGTTGCAGGCGTGTCGTGTGGAGGGGAAGGGGGGTTGCGGGGAGGGTGTTGGGAAAAGGGGAGGCGGTTGACGGGGTCTGTGGGGTTGGTGGGTGTTGAGGGGGTTTAAGGAGGGGTGAGGTTTGCAGGGGAGGTTTGCAGAGTGTTGGGGCAGGGGTGGGTATTGCGGGGTGTGGTGCTTGAGAGGGTGTTGGGTTTTGCGGGATGTTGGAGAGGGGTGGCTGGCAGTGTGAGGGGTGTTGGGGAGGGGGGGGGTGTTGTAGTGGATTATACATGTACTGATGCGAAATTCGCGCTGGGGACATATTTAGCATCGCGTAATACGAGTTCGCCTTGTTTGATATAAACATAGACTACCTTTATCCTCACTTTGGGGAGTTCAGTGATTAGTTTGGCCCCGGGCATTCCAACATGGAATGGTGAGATAGGGTAAGAGGCAGACTACTTGATCAAAGACTGTAGCTTGGCCCATACTTTACTGATTGGAATTATCTTGCAGCAAATTAAAGATAATGAAAAGGCTTCCGACTAATACCAGATATCATTAGATGTTATTTAAAGGCGCAACGAGAGATTTTGAGGAACCCCAGTGGCCGGAACCAGACTTACAAATGGGGGGCCTGAAGGGACGTAAGGGTGGGTGCCAAGACTTTTTTTGAGGGGGCAATTTGAGGTCCTTCCATAGACACTGTACAAAAGGTCAGTCATTGGGGGGTGGGGGCGGAAGGGGGGGCATTGCAGGGTTTTGTTGGGGGGCTCTCGCCACCCCCTTTGCCCCCCCGTGGTTGACGCCACTGAGGCACCCAAATATTGTGTCATAATAGTAATTTAATTATAGATTAGACCACTCAATAGATTATCTAAATTGTATTTCGGCTACAGAAATGTCGTAAAAGAGAGAAAAAACAGGCGATTGGATTTGCTTGTATTTTATGTTAAAACATAGGTTGAATTCGTATTTGCTCCTATACGAAATTAAAAAATTTCACAATTTTTGTACCAAAGAAACATTCGGCTAATCCTTCAGAGGGGGATATTTTTGATGGAAAGCGTTAAATCAGGGCAAACACAGGTACGTCGATTTTTAAGGGAAACCCGATATGTAAATCTCTCGTTGCACCTTTAAAAATTCAAAATGGCAGCCAGGACACCATACGGGTCAAGTTTTTTGACTGCCCGTATTTTTTTTAGGAGTACACATGTACATTAAACAAGCACACAAATCAAACCAATACTCCACCCAAGCTCCCACACATTTTCTTATGAAGGCTTTTAAAAAAAAAATCACCATGTGCTCCTTGTTACATTCATTATCACCCACAAGGTGCTAGTAATTAATATGAAATATCTTGGGGTTCTTTAACTTCTTCAACACTTTGTACCGCCTCAAGTACAGAATTTGTTGTACGTACAGATACATTGCCACTGCATTGTGGGATTGAAATCAGAGGGTGTTTTGAATCAAAGTAAGATAATCTTCTTTCCATTAAACGCACTATCAGAGCTCCATCCAAAAGAGTCAAAATATTTGAAATTTGCAGGATTAAGTGGATAAGTCTATAGAATTCACATAAGTTTTTTTGATTCGTAACAACGAATCCCTACAAATAGGTTTTCTCGGGACTGGGGGACAAATTTGGGCAAGTTAAAGTAATTATCAACTTGTTATGCTCGATGAGCCAAGATTTCAGCTGAAACACAATAGTGGTTAATTTTAAAAAGTCCATGACCGTAATTGAGTAATCAATTTACAAGAAACGAGAATACCTCCATATATGGTGTGTTCTTTACCAAATATGGCCAAAGTAACAGCATAAAATTGCAGTCCTCTACTTATATGGTCTACTTCATACCAAATATGGCTTATATTCGCCAAACATTGATAGTCCTTATTCCCAGCAGGGTGAAAACAAATCAAATATTCCAATTATTTGGCAATATAATCCTATTAAAACTGGATAATTTAGTTATAAAATATATAAAAGAAACAGTGATCATAAAAGGGAACAATTATTCTGCAAAACAAAAAAAATAATAACTTCTCGCTGTTCTAAATGACATTTGGAAACGTTTCTCTCTCTCTCTGGTTCCCGTTCTGATAAAAGTAGATTCAGATTTCCACCGTTACTCTTCCACCCTATACATCATGCAATGCCATCGGTTTGCATAAGCGGGTGTAACATAAATCAATGAAAGAGCCGTATGTTAGCCCGATGTTGAAATGCAATCACATATACCAAACAGATACCAAATTTTCACTGAGCAAGTTTGCATAATCAACGTCAAAAATGGCATTTTGCAGTCTGAAATGTGATCGCAAAGACATTGTGGACCGAAAAAAGTGATAAAGAAATAGCTAAGGATCACAACAAACTTGGGACAGAGAAAGCGGTCCGAAAGCGGTGATGACAAATACGTGGTGATGGGAATGGCTGGAAACTCAAGTGAAAGGGTCCTATGTGTGATGATGCGATGTACAATGGGCATACATGGTGCAAGTAACCACAGGATTAAAAGTATTCATTTCATTTATCATTTAAAGGCCTATTTAACAAACACCAAGTACTCCATCATTATGAAAAGTAAAGGACCATTCTTTAATGATCTTTTTAAGGATCATTATCAGTATTATCATTCCCTTCATTATTTACCAATTAGAGGGTCTCCCAAAAAAGGGCTGCACAATTACCACGGTGCAACCCACAAAACACTTGATGCCACGAATCCACACGGGCAGGGACGTTCTTTTTTTTTTTTCAAATGCTAAATAACAAAAAGGAAGAAAAACAGCAGTCCGATAGAAATCTCATTCATTAACATTTGTTGTAAAAGTGTGTCCGTACGAACAGTAATGTCTTAAAAATATCCAATTGTGTCTTAAAGGTACTATATCCTTATACACTTGCAGGGTAGTGGATAGATAAAATTGCTAAGAAATGCAAAATCTGATTTTGATTTGTTGTGGTCTTTCTAATGCAAATCGCTGTAGTGCCTTTTACAAAAGATGTCTTTTGAGGACAATTGTGATTTTTAGGTTGACATCTAATTTTCCAGTAAATCCACCTCAGGTCTATTACCACCTTTCTTAACAGTACGGTACTTGTGATTGGTCATTAAATACGATACAGCATGGTAAACAATCGTGAGTAGCCAATCAAAAAAGTTCTCTGAATATCCATGTAAACCTTTAAGCTTTAGACAATGCATGATTGGCCTGTTACATCATACTAACCCAATTAAACTACACAATTGTTTACTCCATAATGAATACAATATGCTACTTTTTGTGGCCTGCCCTAAGGCAGGAAAGACACATAGGGATCCTTTTGTCCACTGAGTTGTCGTGGTTGATGTCTGTTGCTGTTGTTGTGAAAAAGGGTTACGACATTTGCAGTAATCTCCCACATACTTTGATGGATTTAACCAACTTGGTCACAGGTGCAACATGTAATCCCCCACTTGTTGATGAGGGCAAAGGTCACCTGCCAAGGTCATGTGAGGGTCAAGTTGAAAAATAGGTCTTGAAAATGTAAAATTGACATCATATTGAAAGTTGAAGTTCAATTGGAACCAAATTGACTCATAGGGGCAACATGGGAGCCCTCATTTGTTGATGAGGTCAAAGGTCCCATGCCAAGGGTCAAAGGTCATGGAGTAAAAGTGTAAAATAGGCTGAAAATGTAAAATTGACCTCATATGAAAATGTTGAAGTCAATTGAACCAAAAACGTGAATCATAGGTGCAACATGGGATACCTCCTCATTTGTTGATGGGTCAAAGGTCACATATTCAAGGTCAAAAGGTCATTTAGGTCTATCATTCACTAACCGCAGCGACAGGCGGTACACAAGCGGTCCGAGACCGATGTATTTTTTTAATAAGTTTTTTCAGTGACAGCACAAATTTGTAGTTGTTTTGTTGCTTGTTTTGCATGTTTCTTTGCCTTGCATTTTTAACCCATCAAAGATGGGTTGTTGCGATCGAGAGAGGAGTGTTTTAATGTGGCTTCCTTATTGTTAGCGAAACTAGTCGCCGTTTTATGTCCGTTTCTCGCAAAAATTCGGCAAAATTGGTCCGGAGATGATGGGCCTTTTGCTGTAGTTGTTATGGTTTGGAATTTTAGTGAATGGAGTTCTTTTGGGGAGGTTTTGTATTTTTTCGGCATGCGGTGGAATGCACGTTTGTCGTCTTTCTTACTGCAAGATATGATTGGTGGGCGCGTGTTAAGCGGTGATTGCGGGGTATACTTCGGGCGAAAAGAACTGAGTCAGTATGAGTGGCAAGGGACAGAGGGTCAAACACAATTGCAAGAGTAAGCTCATTGATATCGACTTGCAACCGCGCTGAGCAGATTAGTGTAATACGCCCTGGACCCGAGCTGCACCAAGCTGGATGCACCATTTATATTTAAAGTTTTTTGGGGGAAGGGGATGCCGGATGGAAGTGGAGGTTGGTACAGTGTAAAAATAAATGGAGTCCTGTTCGATATAGCGTTCCATGGGTAGGGTTGGTGGTTCTTTCTTAAGTTAGGCCTATTTGTTGGATTTACGATGTAGATATTTTTCTTATTTCGGCGAAAGAGCTTGTGATGGATTTTTGATACAAGTTCTCCTTATTTGTAATGGTGTTGTCCGCTCGGGCGTTGCCATGCGAACATATACCTTTCCGGCGGATCCAGCTTGTACTCATAGGGTACTTATGGCTGATATTAGTCTCAGCTTATGGGAATTAGACTTGAAAAAATGTGTAATTAGATACATATGTAGTAGGAATAGGTTTTCAAATTTAATGGAGAAACAGAGGAGCTGTGTGTAAAAACAGAATATTATGGCCTATTGTGGTCTTATTATGTAGCTATTTCTATGAGATTAGGCCAGTCCAAGGTCTTGGCTAACAAGGTAGTAACTATTGGAATCCTTGGCTCCCGCCTTGGCTATCCAATACGGGTTGTTGTATAAATGAATATTCAAAACATAATTGGAATCACAGGTTATCTGGGCGGGCCGGAGTCAGACTGTTGTTATCATGGTTAGGCGGCGGCCTTCGTAGTTGTGCTCATCTTGATGCGGAGACAACTGAAAATAAACAGCAAGACCTATATCATTGAATCTGTTACTAGTATCTAATAGCGCTAAGTTGCATATAAGGACAATGACCGTCACGTAAAATTTAGGCAGGTTGTGTTTTCTTATACATCATCTTTGCAATCTAGATAGATAGTTTGCAAACAGATCGACTAGAATTGATTTTCTCTGCCGTCTGGACAGTTTAATTTTAATTTCCACGTGACACGAAAGGTTGAATTATTATGGTTTGGAACCACACTGAATGTTGTTGATGTTACAAAATATGTTACGAGTACTCATCATCATGTTGCCCTATACGTTGCAGCATATGATCCCGGGGGGGGGGGGGGGGCATGGGGGCATATATGAAAGTGAAGGGGATGTGCGGATGGAGCTTTCAAAGTAGGGGGCATTCGCTGATAACTTTAGTGAAAAAAAAGGGTCATTTGTTGAGGAGGCATGCAAAAACTGGTGGTCAATCATGAAGCCTCTCACATTTATGAAAAAAAAAAAAAAGGGGATCAATTCTCGGGGTGAATGAATCATGGCCTTACATTTGTGAAAAAAGGGGTCATCTTGGGCAAATTCTAACCATTCAAACCCCGTTTATATTGTTTTTATAACATTCAAAGGGGCTTTCTGTGAGAGCATGAAATGAAATAAATGGGTCATTCGTGACATTTGATTAAAAATGGGAAGGAAGCAAACTTGAAGTAAAGGAAAAAAAAAAGGGGGGGGCTCAGTGGACAGGTTTAAAAAAGGGGGGTCGTTCATTGACAGCAGGATAAAAAAGGGTGTCTTTCGTTGGACAGCAGGTTAAAAAAAGGGGGGGGTCAATAGTGCCGCACATCCCCGTCACCTATTTTTAGGGAGTGCCCCCCCCCCCGCCGGGTATTGATCTTCCTTGGTGTAGTCACATGACAGCAGGAGTGACGTTTGTGTTGGTAGACGCTGGGCAGATGTTCATGTGTTAAGTTGCATACTGTCGGCAAACTTGTTTGACGTGGTGGACGCCTTAACAGGCTTCTGAGAAGGGGTGTTCATTATCGAATTGCGAAAATCCTGTTCACGAAAGTTGTTTAGCATGAAGAAGGACGTAACTATATTAACTTCATGGTATAGTTATATATTCATGACTATACATTTTACACGAAATTGTAGTTTGTTGCAACAGTGTAGGCCCTACATATTTCTGTTATTAGTTGTCTTCTTATAAATAAAATAGACGTCAATAGACAAGGTAAATCATAAGTCACTTCTTTTGGTGCCTGCGATCCATTCCAGCGGATCGTTATGGCCCCATGGATTTAAAACTCTAATATACAATTGACCAGGGTAACAGTCAGCCGACCTATTTCAAAAACCAGGCCCTAACATGATTACAAAAATAACAAATTTTTGATGACCTTACTGCAGGCAATGTTTGTTTTGTTCCTAATTTGCATTACAATGTTGCTATGTTCTTGACGTTCTTGCCTCAAGTGATCGAGAAGGTCACAATAACACGTGACCTAGATAATAATATTTGATGCCTTGGCGTTTTATCCGCGAATGAGAAATACGGACATAATCTGGGGGACCTCATCAATGATGACACCCATAGAAATTTATCTTTCATCGGGGTCTAGTTGTTGTTGTTGCCTAGAATCAGCCCGCTTTGACGAATGTATATAATTCAAGTTCAAGTCATTTATTCTCATCCACATATTCAGTGATTTAACAAAACAAAGTAATACAATTTAATGATATTAAAATTAAAATACAATGTTCAAAGACAGATTGACATATCCGCAAGTTGGCTAATGAAGTCCAAAATATTCTCCTTATGATATTGCATAATAACAAAGCCTGATAGAGTAGAGTATTAAATCATTGGGGGAATTAGATTTATATAAGTGATACTATATATAAGTATAGAAAAAAAAATGGAGGAGGAATATGGGTGTGGGGAGAGGCATGTAAGATCAAGGACCGTTAGGATTGACCCCACCCTTGAGAGATAAAATTATTTGTGAGCCCAAGGGTGACCGACCACAACAAGGAAACAGGACCAAAACAAAGGACAGAAAAAACAAGAGACAGAATCCAAAACAGGGACAGGACCAAGGGGTAACATGAGGAATACATTGATGTAATAACAGAAGGGTTAAAACATAGAAGTAAAGATGGCAAAGCTGATGTGTTGTTATTTGTTAGATGGAAAAAAAAAATCAGAAATTGATGCAACGATCTGGGCCTACAGGATGATACGGAGGCTAGAATTAGAGAAAATTGAGAAGTCGTTCCTTCGCTCGTCCCGATAATGAAATGAATGAACAAATGATAATTAAGGTTTAATCGGTACAAACACTAGGAAAGGTATGATAAAGTCAGGTAGAATTTTGATAAAAATCTACAATTATGAAAATTAAAAAAAAAAATATGTGCTAATTAAGTATGTAGAAGGAATGTGATTTTAAGATTGTTTTACATATTATTAGGCAGATTTGATGATGGTAAGTTTAGGTCAATGCGAAATTCCAGATCCTAGGACGGAGTTTAATTGAGTATTTAGTTAAATTCAAAATGTAGCTTTAATGGAATAAATTGCTGGCAGTTTCTTGGGTTCTACTTATGGATGTCTTTGTGTTTAAAGAAAAAAAAATATTCCAAATGATTTTGGGAAGGGTATGCACTTAAACATACGCCGGTGCATGAGATGCTGTTTTGAGTTGATTATATCGAATATGTTAAGGTTTTTAAATTTATGGAAGAATGGCTTGCGTATGAGATAATAGGGAGCACCAGGTGCAAATAGGATTGCTTGTTTTTGAAGTTTAAATCGCCGTCTACAAAGGAGGGGTTGGATTAGTTGAGTTCCAGGACCGTGAGTATGGATGAGTGGAATGTTCGATGTTGCCCAAGCAATATTACTGTAACGGAAATATATGGAAGAATCAGATAAAAAGTAAAAGAATCAGGTGGTGTGTTGTGTTTGTCTTTTAAGAACTCCAATACGCCTAGAGACGCGGTTTGTGATCTTGGGAAATATGGTTTCAAATTCATATGTTGGTCAATTACAACTCTAAGAAGGTGTGTTAGTTGGGATTTATTTTAGTTATCAATTTGTATGTGCAGATTAGGAGGTTTGTTGGACTCTGAGGTAAGTGAATGTAATTTGTTTTTTTCAAAGTGAGTGAGAGCTTATTAGCTTTAAACCAACTTGTGACATGAACCAATTTCAGTGAAGAGTGTTTGGTAATAATTGAGGGTATCTACGTTGGGTGGGAAACGAAGATGTTGCTTCATTTGCCAAAAAGGAAAAAAGAGAGAAGGTCAGATGGATGAGGCAATCATGAACATAATAAGGAAAAGAAGAGGACCAAGTACAGAGGCCTTGGGGAACACGATTGAACAGTAGACGACCAGCCAGAGGGATGAGTATCCCACAAAACAGGGTAAATTGTTGACGATTGAAGGTATTAGTCGGTGAGAAGAGTTAAAGGGAGTTCGCGTATACGTAGTGGGAGCGATTGGTTAGGAGAATTAGAATGCTCAATGGTGTCGAACGCCTTAGGATAGTAGATCAAGAAAAAAAGACCAATGGTAAGATGATTCAATTGAAGAGCGGGAAGAGAGATTTTGTTTTTTTTTTTTTTTCTCATAGATATCAAGAAGGCCAGGTCAGTGGAATGCTGTTTCCTGAAGCCTATTGATTGGGTTGAAGGATATTATGGGAAGAGGAGGAAGGTTGTCAAGCCTATTGGATCAGGCCGTTTAAAAATGTAATAGGCAACACTATTACCATAGTAGCCCTGTGGGCCCGTGCATGTGGACGTACATGCACCGCAAGGCATTGATGAATTAAGAACCAAGGCGAGAACAAGGTTTGGAAAAATACCGACTGTCGGACAACCAAATTCAATCATCCACTGCAGACGCGGCCCGCCCCTTTATGCCACTAAACCAGATTAGTGATGAGTTAACTGCGTTCAATGACTGTTTATCCAGGTTAGCAAAGTATCTCTAATGCATATTTATTATCATGTGACTATTCTAAGCTAACTCAGCGATCAAGTTATCCGCTACACGTCGAAGGTCGCCACTTGAGAGTGTCGTGAGTGGGCAGGAAGGTGTGGCATTGGCTTGCACTGAACTGGTTTAACTGGCTTGTTCGATGGGATGAAAACTGCACGTCACACCCATATGGGCTCTGTGGTACGTTGAAGAAAGTGTCCATGAGATTGATTTTTGGCAACAACAAACTAGAAATGACAGCGATGATGGACATCTAAATTCCTAAGCGTTAGCTTATATGGTTCGGGCGGCGCTCTTCTAAACATGTTAAAGCAAGCGCACCACTCAGGCCGTGTTGACATGAAAGAGCCATGCACTTAGTACGTGGATTGGGTGTGGTACAGTTTAGTGGGGGTTGTTATTTAAACCATGACGGTACGTTGATGTGAATCTATTATGATTGTGGAACCACACACACTGAATGTGTTGATGTATAATACAAAGTATTGTGTACGAATGTACGATGTTACTCCACATCATTGTTGCCCCATAACGTTTGTCAGCATAATGATCTCCATTGTTTGCAGTCACATACCCATGCGTGTACGTTTGTGTGTAAGACCAGCTTGGCCAGATGTTCTTATAAGGTTTACTTTGCATACTACCTTATCTCTCCCATTGTTTGACCGCGGTGGAACTCCTTAACAGCTTCTGGAGGGGTGGTTCATTATCGAATTCGAAATCATGTTCACGAAGGATCTAGCATGAAGATATGGACGTAACTATAATTAACTTCATGGTATAGTTTTATATGGGACGATTTTTACCAAAATTGTAGTTTTGTTGCAACATTAGTCCACAATTTCTGTTATATTTTGGCATCTTATAAATAAATAGACGCCAATAGACACTTCTCAACGTCACTTTTGTTGCCTGCGAATTCCATTCCTGCGAATCGTTATGGCCCATAGGCTTTCAAACCTAATATACAATGCCGTGTGAACATCAGGCCGACCATTCTCAAGATACCAGCAGGCCTAACACTGTTACAACATTAATTTGTGTTACTGGTCTATACAAATGATAACCTTACCTGCGTCATGTGTGTTCCTGTCCTAATTTGCATTATACATTGTTTCTGCTAATTTTCTTGACTTTCTTGGCTCAAGTGGTCAAGAAGGTCACAATATCACATGACCCTAGATGAATAATATTGTGCCCTTGGCGTTTATCAACGAATGAGGAACTATGTACATAAATCTGGTGCGACCTCAGTCAAGATTACCCCCAATAGATAATTTCTCTTTCATCGGGGCTAGTTGTTGTTGCCTAGAATCGCCCCGCTTTGACGATGTTATTATAAATAGTCAAACACTATTACCATAGTAGTGTTTGCCTAATTAAGCCCCGTGGCCCGTGCATGTGGACGTACCTGCACCGCAAGGCCATTGACGAATTAGAACCTGGGCGGGAACCAAGGTTTTGAAAGATAGCGTGCGAGTCGGGCAACAATTCCAATTCTTCTCAGTAGGAGGAAAACAGATGAGTACGCTTTAAAAAACCTTTGTATGAAAATCTCCAGTATAGGCTTACGTACGGCGGAACAATCACCATAAATTGTAGCCGTCATTTTATTCCCTCCACTCCATGATGTTTTTGTAGGATTGCCTAATTACGTCACCTGGGGCCAGGGATTCCCCCGGTTTTAACAAAAACGCAAAAAGGCGAGGTAAGTCCCGAGCAGAGGACTCCAACACAGCCACAACAGCGGCGAATCAAGTTTTCTTGATATACAGACGTCATACAATTCTAAACATAAGCCTGTTCCTGCATAAAAAATGAGCTATCAACCGCTGAACGAATTAAATTAAATTTAATCGCTTAAAACTTCCTACAATGAAACCGAACCCATGCGTGTAACGGGTAACTATTTAACTATAATCTCGTTCCTCGTATTTGAAATGAAGAAAGTATATTTTTTATTAAGAAACAAATTATAAAAGGCTTGCAGCATCGAAAATTTCCGAATAGACGATGTGTTCGTACTTTTGGAAATCACACACAACCGAGGCATTAATTTACATAGCGATGTTCCTTACTTGTATCCGTATATCATTTCCCGAAGCCGTCAAGAGAACTATTTTGGACATTACTTTGACTTTAAATCAAGTAGAAAATAATGGTACCTTTAGTTCGACAACTTTTAGTTTATAATTCCAAAGAGAGTGCCATCTTCATCACACACGTAGCCGGTTCTGATTGGTTCATTATGTGTGACCTTTGACTGCACGAACAAGGTCGTCGCACTATCAATGTTTCGGTTCACTTCATGGCGAAAAAATACAACTACAAGTTTCGTGCGGTTCATACATTATACACCATGTTTTCTTTTGTTACACTTTTGCAAACGTATTGTTCAATCATCAATCTGGAGGTAGTAAATATTTTCTACCCAGGTTCGGCCAATCAATCGTATCTAGTGTAATTCGTGTAAAATCTGGTCAATCTCATTCTCATCCCCCTCCAGTCTAATATATAGTATAAGCATGCCATCAAAGAAATCGAATCGTTTGCATTTTGTTTATTTATTTTCCGCAGTATTTTTTTCCGATCGCTCATTGGTTTTTATTCTCATCGGTGAACTGCACGGGCACTGACGGTGTAGAGATCAGTGTTGCACGGGTCACCATCTTCGTCCACAATGTTTCGCCGCAGACCGGTTAACTCATGTTTTTTTTCGATTTTCCATTTCATTAATATCCTCATCGCGTCCAGTTCAGCTAGAAATTAGCCATAACAGCTCAATTGACGAATCTAGTGTCCGACTAGAAAACAATACAGAATGTGAAAACATATTATGCCTCATGGTATCCCCAGTATTTTCACAACACACACACACACACCGTGTGTGGCGGAGCTAACAAGGTCGAGTACAAGCACATACTAGGGGATCCATCACGCCTAAAAGGCTCAAAATAAAGTTGAACCCTACTCAGAACACTAAAGATCTGAGGAGGTGTTTTAGGCAATTGAGGTGCTGAGTTCAAATCCGCTGCATGCAAAATTGATAAGTGGGTGGAACGGTGTTGAAATTCTTGTTTAAAAGGGACACTACCACCCCTAACCAAACCGATTTTATGTAAACAATAGGTTTTTAAATTAGTTACAAGATACACATTTTCAGAAAATTTCACAATGTCACATAAAAGGGTCGGGACTTGGAATTTGTTTGATTTATTTTAAATAAAATGGATGAAAGCCTCTAACGTTAAAGGTTAAGTGGTACTACCCGATTTAAGCGCTAAACCAAGTCGCACAAACCACTTGCGTGAATATATTTCACTTAAACCTTTACACATTTGATTGGTGACAACTTTGGGTAAAATTTTATTTGAAAACAGTTGTGCATTTAAATGCATAATCATTAAATAATTTTAATATAGGCCCATGATATTTAAGGCAGATATTTTTCGCTGTCTCACAGCACGTTAATTAACCTGAAAATAACACCAAATGCGCAGCTTTTATTTGCCCGCGCTTGAGTCCTTGAGATCCAATGTCGGTTTACTTTTTAATCCATTGTGCGTAACCAGACATTCATTTGGGGAGGAACCAGCCGTGCAAGAGCATGGGGAGGATACGTATCTCCAAGAAGCTGACTTTACCTTGCTTTTATGGGGGGGGGGGGGAGAGGAGTAATATCTGACTGGGGCACTTCAGAATTGGGGGTTCATGAAAAAGCTGGGGATGTGTCCCTTTTTAATAAGGGTCACAAAAAATTGCGTAGTCCTATATTGGAGCTATGGGTCCGTCTACTGCATCAATAAATATAACAAAACCTGTCGTTTTGATGGGCCTTAAAAGAAAGTGTTTGATTGGTGTTACCCGCCCCCACTTTAAATATAGTGCTTACCCATTATTTATAGAATAATCTTGTGCATGAATGAAAAACGAATAAAAAGCACCCACTATAATTTGCAAATGTTGTATGTGTATGTATGTATGTGGGTTTTGGTGTGGAAAAAGGGCTAGGGGATGTTGTCCATCTTAAATTGATAACCATGCCACACTAGATGTGACGGAGTGGAGTACGAATGTGACTAAAAAGACCAATTTTGCAAGGATAAATTTTTCGTTGACACCACTGAAACCGGATAATTTGGTACGAGTTAGCAGTTGTTGTCGTGCTACTAGTAATTGCTGGACTTTCTCTTGCTCTTTGCTCTTTGTTCTTTCAACTGCTGGTTGTTGAGTGCATTTTGCCTCATAGGTAGCTGCACCATTGGTAATGGTTGCACGCTATGATTACCGTTGCTGTGCTTGCGTTTCCCAGTTCTCTGGATTAACATCACAGTACTTTAGAGAAGCTTCAAAGTGTCCTTTGTGAGCAATTTCTTAGAAGCCCCACGTGACCGTTTCCCAACTGGGTTCGCTAAAGAAGATCTGTTTGTTTTGGAAAATGAGAATTCCATTTGACCATATGCCCGTGACTGTCTGAGTTGTTTTCATCAGCCGATGTACGATACTACATCATGGTGGAGCGAGTGAGAACTTCGGTGTCTGGAATCTTGTCTTGCCATCAATTCTGAAATCTCCTGAGCAATTTAGATGGAGCGATTCAGAGGATCTGGCATGTCGTTGGTAGACAGTCCAAGATTTTTGCATCCACAAGTAAAGTTGGCATAACAATTGCTTGGTACAGTTGAGCTGTTGTAGGTGTGATAATAACGTCTCTTTCCCGTACTTGCCACGAATGCGTCCAAAACGGCAGAACTGGCTTTAGCGATGCTGTTCTTAACTTTCAAACTTCTGAATTGATGTCCGACGGAATGGGATAGCGTACTCCACAGAAGGGAGTTGTTTGTAGCAGGAACTTTTCCATTATTGACAATTTTGACAGTGAGAGTTGGTTCAACAGGGGCTTACCAGGAGCTGGTTGTACTTAACTTCAGTTTTTTTGTACTGATAGTCAAGCCGAACTTGACACAGACAGAAGAGAACAGATTTACCGTGTGTTGCATATCACCATCTGAGCCAGCAGCAGAGCGCTGTCATCGGCAAAGAGTAGCTCAGCAAGCCTGTTCTTTTTTGATTTGGTAATGTGGCCTGATTGCCTCAGGTTTGAACAAGCCACTCAATCCATGAGTGTATTGCGCCATTGAAGTCATTTGTGAAGGCTACGGATGCGATCGCTGAGATCATCGTGCTGAATGAATATATTGGTACAAAAACAACCTTGTTTGACTGAGAAGCTGGCAGATGATAGGTTTGATCTTGTACACTTGCCATTCCCAGGCCTCATGAACTTGGCGCACCATGGTGTGGTGATGAGTTTCTTTAGGCATATCCAAATGGACATTATTTTCCCCCACCTTTTCAACGTCAGACTGAACCAAATGCGTTTTTAGTATCGACAAAAAGTGAAATAAAGATCTAAATTTTGCTCTTTGCATTTCCTCTGGAGTTGACGAGCAGCAGTCGGGGTACAACGATTTTTTTTTTTTGTAAAGCCTACTACCTCAGGTAGATGATCTTCCAGCTCAAAGGTTACAGCGAGAACGGTTCAAATAATTAGGAGCTATGTCTCCTACAACTGCTTATATATGCAAAATCAAGCCCTAAATTTTACCAAAACACTATTCTAAATCTTTTAAGTCAAATGAGTTGATCTTTGAACATTGTTAACCTCGTCTATACCGACTATGCCCACCAATTTTTTTTCTCCGGATTTCTAAAACCCCTTTTTTGGTGCCAAATTATTTAATTAATTTCATTGACAGTTCCTCCGCTATTCACCCAAAAACAAACAAACATCCACCGGGGTATGGGGGGGGGAGGCTCTACAGACATACCTAGTACAACACATGAGATTACAAACCCTTGATTGTGATACATAGATAGCTTGGCTCTCCTCTGTCCATGATACCACAATGAGTACCAACATGTTTAAATTACGTCAGAATGACCCATAAAGCTCGCAATGTCAGCCAAAAACACATTTCCACTATACACCGTGTGGATAGGGGAAACTTTTTTTCACAAAAAAAGGTTATGAATATCCAATTGTCACGCTGGTTTTTGGTTCTACTTGATTGGAATTGACTTGTTTTAATATTCAGAGCACTGGAGTGCTGAATATAATTGAAAAGGTTTTGTAAATGCAATATTCAATTTTCCACCCATATCCATTTTTTTCTCAACACTTTCTCAACTTATGCGTCATGTGACGTCATCATTGGGATTTAGGTACTATTTTTTTATACCAATGCAATAATAAACTCGAAGCTATCTGTGTTACCAAACTTATAGAACGGATGTTCCAATAATAAAAATCACATCGGGGTGGTGTAACCACCCCCGCCCCCCTTTGGGGTTTTTGTTACAAAATGGCTCAGGCAACGAGGGTTAGGAGATATTTAAAAAAAAGGAAAATTTTTTTTTTTTTTTTTTTTTTTACCCATTAAACACCGGCATCGTGTTTGCATTTATTGAAATCGCATTTTGAATCAGCACCCCAATTGGACCTAGACACTTCTTAAATCTTAAAACCGTTTAATAATCAAATTAGTGTATCCTGCGCATGGTTTGATAACGCTTATTAATTACAACAAATAATAAAATCGGGTAATTCCCATTTAAATTCCACTTTCCCCCCAATTTGTGTTTTGTATGTGCTATTGAAATCACACAGCCGACCCTCAAATTGACCTAAAAACACTTCTTAAACCTTTAAGAGAGTCAAATTATGGATCTTACTCATGTTTGATAATGTAAATTTCAAAATATAAGGAAAATTGGGTAATTGCCCTTTAAAAGCCACTTTCCACAACTTGACAATTTTGCATGGGGCTTTTTATTCGGAATCAGCACCCTTGAATTGTCCGAAAACACTTCTCAAAACTTTTTAGTGTATGTATCTGATAGGGTTCTCTTCCTCCTCAAATATGTCCTTATGGATTTTTCCTAACATGTAAGTATGACTTTTATGCAAATGCCACACCTGAGTATCGCGCTGGTTGGCCTCATCTTAGAGCCGACTCCCCGAGTAAAAAGCCCCATGTTGGGGAGCACTACTACTACTACTAACGCGTCCCACACGATAACTTTTCACCGGCTATGTTGTTATGGATTCTTGAATGTCAACATGTTTACGCAGCTCAGGTCAATAAATGCTCATCTATTTACCGGTGGTCTGTCTGTTCGTCTGTCCGTGTGTCTGTGTGTCTGATCGCGTCTATTTCTCGAGACGCAAGGGTCCGTATGGACATGAAACTTGGAGGGTGGGGTCGATTTTTGATGGCGAAAATGTTTGAAGGCACACAAGGTCCATTAGGGCATTCAAAGGTCAAAGGTAAGGTTAAACCAACTTGGTTCTTCTCGTACACCAAAGTGGCACGTTTCCCAACTTGGTAGGTGGGGGCTCCTTGACCCTCCGAAGACCGAGGTTATATTGGTTTAGTGGAGTCAAAGGTCATCAGGGGATTCAAAAGATCAAATGAGGTCAAATGGAGTAAACATTGGTAATGGACATGAACTTGGAGGGTGGGGGGAGTCGATTTTGATCCCAGGCCGAATATTTGAGGTCACACAAGGTGCATTAGGGGTCATTCAAGGTCAAAGGAGGTGAAATGTTGGTTTCTCGGGGAAACGTAGGTCGCAATTCCTGAAACAGGGTGGATGGCCCTTGACCGTCTGAAGACCGGGTTGTATTGGGAGTTGATCAAAGGTCATCATCTGGTCATTGAAGAGGCCAAGTGGGGTAAACGTTAGTGAATGGACATGAAACTTTGAGGCCTGAGTCAATTTCTGATGCCGAAAATTTTGAAGGTCACGACAAGGGTCATTTGGGGTCATTCAAGGTCAAAGCAGGTTAAACGTTGTTTTCTCTCATGAGACGAGGGTCGCATTTCTTGGCACTTGGTGGGTGGGTGCCCCTTGACCGTCCGAAGACCAGGTTGTATTGGTTCGTATCAAGGTCATCAGGGGTCATTCAAGATCAAATGAGGTCAAATGGAGTAAACCGTGTGTATGGACATGAATTTGGAGGGTGGGGGTCGTTTTTTTACAAACACCCAAAATTTTAAAGGTCATGGCAAGGTCATTAGGGTCATCAAGGTCAAAAGAGGTAAAATGGGCAAACATTGGTGTATGGCCATGAAACTTTCAGGGTGGATTGATTGTTGATGCCAACATTTTAAAAGCCAACAAGGTCAATCATGGTCATTCAGGTCACAGGAGGTCAAAGGGGTAAACTTTGTGTTCCATACGAAATTTGTCGTGGGGGCAATTGTTGATACCAAAAATTTTAAAGGCATGACCAAGGCATCAGGTGTCCTTCAAGATCAAATGGGGTAAACGTTGGTGGTATGGACATGAAACTGAGGGTGGGGTCGATTTTGATGCGAACTTTTGAAGGTCAACAGACAAGGTCCTTAGGGTCATTCAAGGTCAGGAGTTTAAACCTTGGTTTCTCGTACACCAGGGTTGCACGTTTCCGAAACGTGGTAGGTGGGTGCGCCTTGACCTTCCAAAGACCAATGTTATATTGGGTTAGTGGATCAAAGTTCATCAGGGGTCATTCAATATCAAAGGAGGTCAATGGAGTAAACATTGGTGTATGGACTAGGAAACCTTGGAGGGTGGGGTCGAGTTTGGATGCCGAATATTTTGAAGGTTCGACGACAGGTTCATAGGGGTCATTCAAGATCAAAGTAGGTGAAATGTTCTGTTTCTCGGAGAACGAGGGTCGCAGTTCCTGAAACATTGTGGGTGGGTGCCCTTGACCGTCCGATACCGCGTTTGTATTGTTAGTGTGATCAAAGTGTCATCAGTGGTTCATTGCAGGCCAGTGGGTCGTTATGTAGGACATGACACTTGGAGGCTGGGGGTCAATTTCTATGCCGACATTTTGAAGAGTCGCGACAAGGTCATTTTCGGGGGTCATTCAAGGTCAAATAAGTTAAACGTTGGTTCTCAGAGACCAGGTCGCATATTCCTGCACTTTGGTTGGATGGGTTCCCCTTGACCGTCTGAAGACCGAGGGTGTATGTTTAATTGGATCAAAGGTCATCAGGGACCATTCAGATCAAATGAGGTCAAAATGGAGTAAACATTGGTGTAGGGATATGAAATTTGAGGGTGGGGTCGATTTTGCACCAAATTTTAAAGGTCATGGCAAGGTCATTAGGGCTCATTCAAAGTCAAAAGAGGTAAATGGCACATAGGTGTATGGCCATGAAACTTTCATGTGGATTGATTGTTGATGCCACAAATCTTAAAGCACAACACCACGCCTCAGTGGTCCGGCAAGGTCAAAGCGTTCCAAAGAGGTGTAAACTTTGGTGTATCCAGACGAACTTAGTGCGTGGGGTCATTGTTTTGATACCAAAAGATTTTTAAGGTCCTTGACAAGGTCATCAGGGGCATTCAAATCAATGGGTTAAACGTTGGTGTATGGACATGAAACCTGGAGGGTTGGGTCACTTGTTGCTGCCAAAAATTTCAAAGGTCCCGACAAGGTAAATTAGAGGTCCTTTAAGGTCAAAAGAGGTCAAAGCCGATTTTCTTGGATCGAGGCCGTACGTTTGCTGCACGTGGTGGGTGGGTGCCCCTTGATCTTCCACAGACTGAGTTTGTATTTTTATGAAGCCAAGGTCCCATCAGGGACCTCTTCAAGGTCCAAAGGAGGGCAAATGGGTTAAACTTTGGGGTAAATGACGTGAAACTTGGACTTGAGGTTATGCCCTGACAAAAATCTTAAAGGTCATGACAAGAGGTCATCAGAGTCACATTCAGTCAAAGATTTCCATGAGGAACCTTGGGTGTATCCAAATGAAACTTGGTTAGATGTGGATTATTGTTTGATGGCGACATGTTAAAGGTCATGTGAAGGTCATCAGGGGTCGCTCAAGGTCAAATGATTGGATCAAATCCAAACTACTACACACTATGCATTCCCAAACCATCCCAATTGATGGGTTACTCTGCATCATTGATGCCCTCGTTGTTTACCCGCATAGGATTGCGAACATAACCGGCAAGTGGTTGAATTGAAATCCGTGTATTAAAGACAAGGCAGTATGTTTTATCTAATTCTGTTAATGTCAAACTGCGTATCAAAATTCCGACTTGAGATAAAAAAACCTTTTCCTTTCCCGGATGAATCTCACAGATTTTCAGAATGTGATATTGTGGCCATAATCAATACGGTTTGAACCTCAAACACAACATTATGGGATTTTGTTTATTCTGTACTGTTGTAAACCAAAATTAGCTGTTTAATGTAGATTTTGAAACGCTGTCGCTGTCTGTCTATTTAAGTGGACGGTATGACAAATTTTCCTCAAATACTTTGGCAATTGGTTTGGTTTCTGCAGTAACGTAGTTATATGGAATGTAACCACTTATCCCTGATTTATAAGTTTACAAAAATAATTTCCCATTTTTTTTTCGATGCCTCCGCATTATCGCTGCTATATTCCCTTTAACAACTTTTTTTTCATTCCACGTATTTTTATGGCAACGCGAGACGTGTCAACTTGTTCTCTTCCCTTTGTTCCGAATTTGGAAAAGTTTGTTTTCTCACTAATTTACTACTTTGGTGAATTCCTAAATTTGTTGCTAGTTTATTATCTTATGACTCCACATGTGTGGTACCGATTTTAATTGAGAAATATATCGTTAATGAAGTGTCGGTCCCCAGGACCCCCCTCCCCCCCCCCCCCCCCATCCACGAGACAAAACTCGTCAAACGTCAAAGCTCATCGCCAAAGGGTGCATTTCGTCGATTTAATGGTCTTCATTTGTTCAACCCTTGTCACGGGGATTGCAATAAATGTTTTTAACACTCTCTCCTTGTATTTGGGTTCGGCGAGATAAATGACTACCAATGTCCTGCCATTGCACTATTGATCCCTGAATTTTAGAAATTATGTTCTACAGTGAAAACACTGTCCAGCATTTGAAGGAAAGATTAACATGGAAGCCCTTTTTAAAGATAACGACTCCATTAATTAATTCAATTATTAACCTTCGGTGATGACCTTTGACATTTGCGCCTTTTATGTTGTACCATAGGTTATAGGTAGTACAAACTATCCCTTTTTTCATGAATCCGTTGCCAACAAAACGTACACTATGATTACCTCTTTACAAACAACCTCTTTACAGCAATTCAGTGTTTTTAATTTTTATCTATGGATTAAATGGATTTTAACCCCCCTCCTGGATTCCGGCCCACACTTTCACGAGAATGAACCCTCGTTTAATTTGTTCATTAAACCGTTATAAAAGACAATCCCCTTGAGCAATGGACCTATGCCTTCATGGTCACGAAATTGCTCCAGATAACCCAACGAAGTATTAAAGCAGTTTAGTAGGTGGCAACAATTTGTTACAACTTACCCTTTTTATGCTTTGTTGGAATTCACAAGGTACTACCTGTGTATGTCCTGTAGCTCCCCTAAGAGGTTTTTTACCAGCTATCATCATCAAAAGAACAGAAATTTATCCACAAGTTTTGACTGTTTTTTGATCGTAACGCAAGTGGGTTCCAAATTGTTGTTTACAACAGGTCAACACCCGTGGTCTTGATCAATCGCGGTGCGTCATTTACCTATGTGGTATATGCACGACATTTAATTGATAATTTTGATAACTGATCATATTGAAAAAAAATAATGTATCTTAATTGATGAGATCATGGAATTTAAAGCTTCACATTAGGGCTGCAGATGGAAATTCCTAATCACTGCACCGGAAACATTATACATGTTAGATTTTTTTGAAGTTCAAGGTCTACTGGAGTGGTTCTTACAAACTTTAACACTGATATTTTAAACGATAACATAGATACCATAAACCTACCTATGTTTTCCATAGAAAATGACATATAACCATAGGATTTTCTCTTATTGGGTTGAGTACATATGATAATTTGAAGAAAATTGTCCGTTTGAGAACTTAACGTTTTCATAAAATATAGAATAGTTATGATTTTTCATTTTTGTTTGATAAACTTTAGAAAATATCTCACTATTTTTTGTCTTCCGAGATTTTACCAGTCCCCTAATTTGCAAATTGATATTAAAGAATATATTTTATACATCCAATCGCCATCCGGTCAACAGTAGGATTGAGTGGACTTATAAAATAACTGCGTTCTACATATTTTTCTAAACGTCCTAAACGTTTCACAGAAATTTCGCGTCGATTGACGTCAATCGTGAAAATTTGCGTTGCACGTGTTTCAAACTAGGGTGTCTAATACTCGCCTGTTAACTGACTCTCCCTTAATGTTTCAGACTTATTTTATTATCGTACATCAGAAATGAACTCATTCTTGTAATCAATAAACCTACATGCCCAAGGTTGTGACATTCCCTTGAAAATGGATAATAAGGAAAAAGAAAACCGGAAATTTGCACTTGTTTGGTTATGGATTACCAAGTTGCAAATATCATATTATTCCTAACAAACGTCCCCTAAGGATATCTGACTATCACGCAGCAAAATTAATGGAGGTAACCGTTTATTTTTCTTGCGGGATTTAGGGCCAATTTCCCTAAAACGCAAAAAAGTGCAATTAATGCAGTTACGGTGGACATTAGGGATATAGGACATTGATTTTTGTTGCGTATATATAACTAATTTTGATGTAGTCATCATTCAATCATTTTAAGGTTTCAATGAGGGTTTTAAATACCAGGCGTCCTAAAAATGTGAAAATCTGATTTTTGCCTGATGTCCGCTTCTATAAAAAATATCCCCTATTTTTCCAGACATTTGTCTCAGATTATTACAAAAAATGTGTATTTTAACAGAAAAAAAAAAACGGAACGAAAAAAAGTCCGGAAATATTGCTGCCAGAAATTTTTGAAATATGTCCGTAAATTAACATTTTGTAGGTTTTTTGTTTTTTATTTTTTATTCTTTCTAAAACAGATTTACCGTAAATTTACGGAAAATTGTTTATCTTAAGTTACAGAAATTTCTAACAGTGAGTTACGTGAGTGTTATTTGTCAAATGAATAGAAAAAGAAAACAACCTATAAATACAAGTAATAAGGAATCCAAAAATTCTTGAAATTATAGTATGCCATTGGTGCCACAAATAGTTCTAGATACACCAGTATCTGTTTACTGGAGAAACCTACGGGACAAAATTATACAATTAACCCTAAAAATTAAACATTGCATGAGACATTATGTTTGGTGCTTAATATGACCAATAGTTCATTCTTCACAATAAAGCAATCAGCACAAGTCTTGAGTAGCAGGAACCAATTAGTGTCTTTTTTCGCACATTTGACGCAAATTGAATTAATGATTTTCCCCAAATTTTTCTTGCTGAACGTTTTTTTTTCAGTTTATTTCTTTATTGTTGTGTTTTTGAAACCTTCCTAACATGTTTTTTGGATTTCATCTAAATCACTTTACGAACTTGTATATTAGGGGATCAAAAACCGTCCGTTGACCACATCGGGGTCGAACTTACGATTTTAACTGTCTAATGATCACGGGTCCTGTGCTTCTCCACTGGACCACCGTGCTCCACACTCAGCTGCATACATTGTTTAGTAATTTGGAATCGGTTTTTTTAGAAGTCTATATTAACTTTTTGAGAATGTTATTAAGCATCTGTACATCATTTAATGCTCATTCTAAAAATTCCCCTAATTAGTAGCCCTTGTCCTGCTAACATGATTGTAACTGTCAGGGTTTTTATTGTTAAGAAAGGATTTTTGTGGGATCATGATATTGAAGTGAAAATTTCGCCAAAGCTAGTGCATTGGTGGGGTCCGATCAAAACACCCTCTGGTTTTGGATATAAAAATTCTTACAGTTTTTAATTTCCGACGGGGTTAGAGAACAAATGACCTGTAAATGACCCTTGACCCAAAAAATACCAATAGCTTTGCATGCATCGACGGTATATTTACTAATACAATTTATAATCTGATTGAATCAAACCCCTGTATATAATATCTATCGCTCCTCTAACAACCCTACTTGATAGCTTACTTGGCAGAGCGCCGTTCTGGTAATACGGTTGTCGCCGGTTCGAATCCAGCCAATCGCCCTTGTTTTTTTTTTTTTTACACTCATGTGCGCTGCTCCAGGGAAAGATTTAATAAAATACATCCTTTTCCCCTGGAGAACTGTGTAGTTAAAATGTCAGGTTGTATAATTGTTTAGAATATAATAGCATTTATTCGGTTGATCCTAAGGTTTCGAAAAAGGTATTAGTGTGGCCATATCTACGATCATTATTTTAGTACAATAACGCCCAAGACAATTCCGTTTCATCATTTAAACAGAATATATCGATTTTGTTGAAACCTGGTTTTAATCGTTCATGTGGTTGTACTAATAAGAAAATGTATTTAGATTATGTGTTCACCTTTCAAAGTATACTTACCGATATGGCAACTGACTCCCATAGATCCTGTTGAGTGGACCGGCCATATTTGCCGTTCATAATTATATATCATGATTGAGTGATTGGAGCCATGTGTAGTCATACAAATATATATTGCTCATGAGGGAGATGGGAAATATTGCCCCTAGATTATCTTGAGACCAAGGGCCTACTATTTTTCCCGAGACCGAAGGTCAGGGAAAATAGTAAGGCCCGCGGTCCTCAAGATCTACGGGGCAATCTTTTCACCATATGCCGAATAAGAGCAAGTCTATAGTTGTTTTTCTACACCTCCATTCTTTATATTTTTGAATCTGCAACTTTTTCCGCACATTCGCTGAGACCCTTTGTTCTTTCAAATACTGCTCAATACTAATTGCAAACTTTACTTGCTTTAATTTAGTCTAGTGGGTAGAAGGGGTGTTCGTGCACCCCCCTGAATAACCTTCTCATCAACGCATATATCATAAAAATGCGTAAAAAAGATTAGCTATGTTAAAAAATCAAAAATGTGGTCCCCACGTATTATTTTTATGCAAATTTATGCAATTAGCATCGCCATTACAGAAAAATACAATTATCTATATATCTCGGTCAATACTTGTTGATAAATAACAATGAGGGGCTGGACCTACGTTTTCAAGGGTCAAAAAGTCAAGATGAAACATTTTGAAAATTACAGATGTCCCCCCTGATGACATAATTGCCAAATAAGGTCGCCATTAGCTAAAAATACAATTTTCGCTATATCTCAATCATACTGTTGGATAAATGAACAATGAGGGGCCTGGACCTATGTTTCAAGGGTCAAATCAAGATGAAACCATTTTGAAAATTACCATTGCTCCCCCGGATACATATATGCAAATTAGGGCCGCCATTAGCTAAAAATACAATTTTCGATATATCTCAAGCAATACTTGTTGATAAACGAACAAATTAGTGTGACTGGACCTATGTTTCGAGTGGCAAAGATCAGATGGAAACTTTTTGAAAATTACCAGATGTCCCATTGGATGCCATAATAGCAAATTAGTGTTGCCATTACCTAAAAATCCATTGTGTGCTATCTTGGCCAATAATCCACATACCTTCCAGATAAGATGACGAGACCTAGTTTTTGATTGTCGAGGATAATTTTAAAAAAAGTTACTCAGAAAAATTAAGTTTCATGTGTCACTACATATATAATAACAGAACATTTAACTAACAATAATAACACTAACATGTTTCACCCTGCAAATACTAATAATATGCAAATTAGGGCCTTCAA